>RJWM01005930.1:0-87426 GCA_004363535.1 Dasyprocta punctata | reverse complement strand
GTACCAAATTCTGTCTTGGTTACTTTTTACTCGTTGCTGAGACAAAACACCTGACACACAAAATTAGGGAAGAAAAGGTTTATTTAGCTTACAGTTTTTGGAGGTTTCAGTCCACAATCAGCTGGCTCCAAGGCAGGGTGGCATGGCACGGGGATAGCACTTCAAGGCAGCAACCGAACAAAAGCAGCCAAAGTAAAAAGGAGCAAGAGCAAGCCTCTTCTCCTCCTTTATATAGTACACAGGACACCCCCCCACCCCCAGGGTGGGTGTAGCATTCACAAACATCCTTGCCTTCCTTTGCATAGGATGAGGATGTTTGCAAAGTAAGAACCCTGGCTCCCTGCTGAGTCTCTCAACTAAACTTTTGGCCTTCTCAAATTGACACAATGGCCAGGTAACTGCTTATACTCTACACCCCAGGATGTAGAGCTGCTGCCTTACTTAATTAAGCTGCTAGACTTCTCAAGTTGACACAATGTATAAACCCTAACAGATGCTTATTATTACTGAGTGCTATTGCTTCTAGGACTTCTCAGTGGACAGAACTAGAAAAATACATGTATTGTATTAGCTTTCCCTTTGGTGGACACAATACTTGACACCCACAGTTTAAAGGAGGAGAAGTGTAATTTGGCTCAAGGATTCGCAGGATTCAGTCCACGGTCAGTTGATCCCAAGGCAGGGATATAATGGCAGAAGAGCGTGGTAGAGCAACACTGCTTAGCTCGTGGTGGCCAGGAAGCAGAGCAGGGGAACAGCACTAAAGAGGAAGAGGCCAGGGATCAGATGTAGATCCATGGGTCTTGTTTCTTCACTTACCCAGACACAGCTAGAGCTGTGCTGCAGCAATCCCCTAACCACCATGTATATATGCTAATACACACACATACATACACACACATTTGTTTTGATGTTGTTCTGTTTGAAATTAAAATGAACATCAATTCATACTGATTTCTTTAGAATCCAAACCACAGTGTTTATTCTTCCCTCACAATGAGAAACTTGGTTTTAATTTTCTATTTTACATTTAATAATTTGATCAATCCTAATTTGTTCGATCTTTGTATATAATAGTGGTTTCTATTTTCTAATATTTTATTGAGGGTTTTCACATCTCTTTAATAAGGAGTATTGGTCTGTAGTCCTCTTGTAAAGTTTTTGTTTCCTAAAATAAGTTGGAAAATGTTCCCTCCTCTTCCTTTTTTTTTTTTTTTCTGATAAAATTTTTATGTTGGACTGGTATTATTTCTTACCAGTGAAACCAACCTGGACTGGAATTTTCCTTTATGGGATGCTTTTACTTACAAACTTAACTTATTTAACAAAGAGACACTATGTTTATAGATTTATTCTTGAGTGACTTTTGGTAGATTCTATCTCTTAAGGAACATGTCCTCTCCACCTAGTTGTCAAATTTGTGGCTATGGAGTTGTTTATTGTGTCAATTTTAATGTTTTTGGACTCTACAGTGAGTCCCCATTTCATTCCTGATCCTGATAATTCATATCTTCTCTCCTTTTTCTTGGTCAGTCTTGTAAAGATTCGATGATTTTATTGACTTTTTTTTTTTTATAAAGAATTAACTTTTGGCTAAAAGTTACATTTCTTGGTTTTTGGGTTCAGTTTCACTGATTTCTGGTGTGATTTTTATTATTCTCTTTCTTCTGCTTAGTTTGGGTTAATTTCCTCTTTTTTTCTGTCTACTTTCAAATGATAGATGTTAGAGATTCCTTTTTCCTAATGTAAGTGTTTGTGCTATCAAATATCCTCCAACTATTGCTTTGGTTGCATCCAGCATGATTTTTTAAAAAAATTGAAATACAGTTATAGTATTTGTAAAGATATGTGACTATATACTATGAACATATTTCACACAGGTAGTCTTCTATAGCATTTGTTTTCACTGGAGGCAAGAGCGCATATTTGAATGAACTACTCTTGTGGAAATGACTCTGTGTTACACATTAGAGCCCGTTGATGTGGAGATGAGCAGATCAGCCTGTGGGTGTGCACCTCCTGGAGGCCAACTTCAAGCAGTGTGAGCGTTAGACACATGGGCACCTGGGAGACAGGTTGCAGTGGTGGTTCAGGGACAGGATGGCGGGTGCTGGGAATGCTTCTCCATGCAGTGTGGCATATGTGTCCTTGTTGGAGAGCAAGTGACAGTCTTCACTGTGGTGTGTTTCAAGGCGTGGAAATACCTGGATCCAGGGAGTCAGCAGAAGACTACTTTTGGAAGTGCATTGTTTGGTTTATGAAAATACCTAGCTGTAGTTGAAGTTACAGAAGAGATGGTACTGAAAGGTACAAGAGTTGTGAAGAAAGTTTGCTTCTGATGGGTCAGTACATTGGGCTTCCCATCGCAGAAGGGGTTCCAGTTTTGGTAATGAGTGGGAGTCTTGAATAAGGACTAAAGTAATGGCCCTGCTGGATGCATTGGTGAATGTGCAGTGGGTGGAAGGTCAGTGACTTACGGTAGCCTGTGCTCTCCCTAAGCTGTGTAGTTCTAAATCCAGACCTGGAAGGCAGTCCAGAGAGCATAGTGCTGGACTTCCAACGCTGTCTGCTCTGGTTGGATTGGTGCAGTGAGAGGCTGGGCTGTTGTAGAACAGAGCTGGAGTGAGATGAGGGAGATCTTTATCCACAGGATGCTTCCAGGCCTGATGTGAGAATGGGGAGCGAGCACTTGAGACCAAGGGGGAAGTCCGTGAGACCTGCCAGATCCTGGGACTCTAGGAGGACATTCTCTGCCGTACCACATCTCTTATTTATTGTGCTTTCTGCACAATTCCAAAATATAGATGCATGTTGTTACTCTAACAATAGAAATGGGGTGGGGATTTGAAAGGACAATTAGCTACATCTGAAAAGGGCAGAAAGTCAGTAACAACTGTGCAGGTAGGATGGCCCAAAGAAGGAATAAAGAGAGGCTGTTTAAGGATGAGGCTGTGGCGGTTGAATCCTCCAGGGAATTCTATGCAAAATTAGTTCCAGCCCAGTTGCTAAGGGGTGAGCTCATGATCTTTGGATTTCACCTATTTCTTCTAACTATTTCCAGCCCACTTGCTAGAGGACTAGCTCAAGATCTTTGGAGGTGAACAATTTAATCTCTTCTAGATTTTATGACTCAATTTTGCAGATATAGATTTGCTAAAATTGGATGCAATGTTTCCAAACCCTTGGTTCTTCAAGAGGGTAAAAATCAGATCTTTTGTGACTTTCTCTTGCAGGAATCCTAATGCTGGGTAGGCTACTGAGAAAGAAGGGCAGTTTGAGGTAGCCTTGGCTGACTGGGTATCTGCCTCACATCTTCCATCTTTGGAAATGAGGCCAATGTGCAGAGCCCAGTGGCCTACGTTTTTTATGAAAATCCATAGTTCTGCTTTGACCACTCCCAAGGAATTTCATATCTGATAAAAGCTTGTCATTTATTAAGACCATCTTTTTTTAGAATTGATAATTCACATTTTATTGTTCAATTCAGGAGAGGAGAGTTACTGCAGTTGTGATTTATTTATTCATTCATTTATTTTTCTTATACAGTTTCCTACATACAACCTGAAACCTATGAATTTGGTAAATATAGGGCCAATGGTCTGTATTTTGGGAAAAATGTATGGGTGGGTTCTAATCTCAAAGTACTGTCTAGGATATGTGTTTTCCTCAAGACAAGACTCTTGGGAAAGGACCAGTAGGTCAAAAGACTCAATCAGACAGGTGACAAAGATTCTAGAATGTTTTCCATGAGTAGTCTAGTTCTAGTCTCTCTCACTGAACTTTTCTTTTAATTTCTCTGTGTTTATCATTGAAATATTTTTGGCATGCTTTGTGGTATCCAAAAAGTTTTTCAGGCTCTCTTCATTTTTTTTTTTTTCATTTCCCCTCTTTCTGCCCTTCACTTTGGACAATCTCAATTTTTCTGTCTCCCAGTTCACAGATTATTTCTCTTGTTTGCTTAACTCTTCTATTGGACATCTCCAAGAAGTCTTAAAGTTCCAGATTGTACTTTTCATCTCCAGAATTCCTGCTCAGTTCCTCTTTTATAATTCTTTTATCTTCACCGACATTTTACACTTGGTACAACATTGCTCTGATTTTCTAAATTCTTCTAGTCTTTTTTTTTGACCTTTACTTTTTAACAGTTTCCTAAAGACATCTTCAAACCTATAGATTGGCTGAGGAGAGGGTTCATGCATCTATCTCTCTGACAAACTATACAGGTGATTCTAAACCAAAAACATTGTCTAGAATATATGATTTTCCCAAGATAAAACTCTTGTGAAAGGATTAGATTAGGAGCAACCTTAGCATATCTACTACAACTGATTTTAAGTCATTGCCTAATACATTCAGTGCTTGTTTTTCCTCAGGAAACATTTCCACCAATTTACACTTTCCTCCTCCTTTTCCCTTTGTTTCTTCTTCCTCTTCCTCTTCTTTCTTTTTTTCCTTTCCTCCTTTTCCTCTTGCTTTCTATGAATGGGGAATTCCTTCTGCTTTCTTGGTCTGTCTCACATACTGGGTGAAAAAGCGGACACTTGCACTGTTACAGTGTAACATGACTTGAAATCAGACCCATCTCCCTCCCTGAGTTTGTTTGTTGCTACCTCTGCTCCTCTTGTGATTTGAAGAGCTCTTTTTGTGGAGCCTGTATTTTTTTGTTGTGGTCACCAAAGCCTGTGTTGCACTTATCAGTTGGGGCTTCCTTGCCTGTTGGCCGTGTGTATCCCCCCAGTCCTGGCAGGTGGGCAGTGTGTGGTGGTGTGTGCCTTCAGCACCTCACCAGGCCATTTACAGCCCTGTCTTAGCCTTCACTTCCTACTAGCGTAGACTCCCATGGTCGGCCAGGGTGAAAGGGAAAGCTTAGTCTTCTGAGGACTTCTCTCATCAGGCTTTTAGCCCTGGGCATGAGCATGGCATTTCCTATGATCCATTATTTTGAGGAGCATTATTTATTTTTATTTTTATTTTTTTTTTGGTACCAGTGATCAAACTCACAACCTCGCGCCTGCCAGGCAGGCGCTTATGCCACTGAGCTAAATCCCTGGCCTTATTTTTTTGAGACAGGGTCTCACAATGCAGTTCAGGCTGGCCTTAAACTCACTTTGTAGCCCAGGCGGGTCTCGAACTCACAACGATCCCCCTGCCTCAGCCTCCTGACTGCTGGGATTAAAGGTGTGAGCCACCACGCCCAGCTCCTGTTGAGGAGCATTTAAAAACCCTTATTTCGCGTGTGTCTTATTCCCCATCTCTTTCCACTTTTTTGGTCTGTCCATTGCTTGTCCTGACTTTTATTTCCTGCCCCAACTGCAGCCACCAATATTTTTGCCTTTGTATGCTTTGGGCCAGGGAACGCTCTGAGTCATGGGACACCCAGGCGAGCTCCTGTGCTGGTGTTTGAGGAAGCCGCCTGCCAGGCTGAGGCAGATGAGGTCCATTCAGACCCCTCTGGTACAGCCTGCACCACGAACTCAGGCTGCAGACTGCTGATTTGGGGAGCAAAGGGTGGTGAGAGGTGATTAAAACACCTCCATACTCTTACTGTACAACATAGTGGCTCTTCCTCTGTGAACCTTCCCTCTTGGGTGTTGTCAGGTTTTGACTAGACCCCAGTGTTTTACAGAGGTTGATTCAGTCAGTTTTTGTGAATTCATCAGATGGTTTTGTGGAGGAAGAAAGATCTGGAATTTTCTAGTCTGTCATCTTTATGGATGTCGAATATATTTTTTAACCCTGGTGATGTATAATTTGGCCTAAAACACTCCGTTTCATAACTATAGTTGTCACTGGGATATTCAGGGGTTCTGTCTTTGAACTGTCTTTGTTTTTATCCTGCATCTATAGTTCTATAGTTTAGTAGAGCTCCAAGCTAAAATACTCCACATGTGTCCTTCTAACTGTCAGAGGTGCACTTATCTTCAAACATGAGACTCTGTAGGAAACATGCAGCAAAGCCTTAGCACAGACAGTTCTTCCCCTTTTTCTCATAGAGTGACCGGAACATTCAAGTCATCAAACACTTCGGACACTTTGCGGTACAGCCTTTGACCTTACGCCACCATTATTACTCATCCTGGAAAACCACGTCCAACTTGGAATGTGTTTCTGTCTGTAGCACATTTTTTCTCTGCTTTATGGCAAGGCTTTTAGTCTCAAAGATATTTCTTGTGTCTCAGGACTTCCATGGGAAACAAGGGCTTCTTAACCTTAATCAGCTGTTAGTATGACACAGCCCCCCCCCGCCCCGTTCTGTATCCCATAAGCTCCCCCTTTCTACTGAAGAACCACTGTTGTGCACCAGCATTGCTCAGGGAGACAAGGTAGACGCTTTATGTTCCCACAATGCAAATTCCCTTGGTGATTTGGGCAATTGTAGAAACTTTGTGAAATGAGATGACCTCTGTTGAGACCCTAGACATGAGTCTGCTTTTCTAGGTGGAGGCAGAGGGAACTTAGAGGAGTTGAGAGAGGGAAACAAGTTTGGCAGGAGCAGAAAGACCCAGTGCTGCACAGAGGGAATGAGAAGAGCAGGGGCCTAGATGACCACAGACAGGGGTGGAAATGCCACTGGATGTCACCCAATAGGAGTTCTCTTTGGTACACAGAGGAGACTGAGATAGTCCTGGGTGCTCTGGAGTCCAACTGGGAGAAACTTGAAGCTGAGACCAGAGCGGATCAGTGTCTACACGTAGGCTGATGGCATAGATAGAGATTTCCCAGGAAGCTTGGGGGTTCAGTAGGATGTTTCCAAGAGGTGGAAGACCAGAGATTCTGTGAACAAAACTGTCATTTAGAGTCTGTACATGACACAGCTTGGATCCTCCACAGTGTCACCTAACTTGAGGGACAGGTCACAGGGCACTGTCATTATAGGCCATGACAGCATGGCCTGCTGGAGAGGAATCATTTCAGTTTGATGCTGGGATGGGATACAAATGCAGGTGGGCCTGGGGCCCTACAGAAGCCTGCGAATATGATGAGGAGGAGACACCTTCCCTGCCTACGTGTGGGCTGTGGACTTAAGAGGTATCCCTGTAGCTGGAAGTCTCCCCGGTATGTACTCATCATTCTCAGAGAACCTCAGGCCTCCAAGTGCAGTCCTGATAAGGGACAGTTTGTATCTTCTCTCCTCTTTCCTTGGTCATACCATGTAGCAACATGCAAACTTAATTTTCCTAGAAAATTGTGTACATAATTTCCCTACATATGCTTTGTAGGGTCTCTGAAATAAACCAGGAAATGTAAGCCATAAAACCAACGTGTCAGGCTTTGAATACATGGTTTTCCTTTTGTAAGATATAATGAGTTACAATTAGATAAAAATGTCATTTTAAATTTGAGTACCCGTTGGCACCACTCATTATTATTTTTTGTTCATTCCTATTCAATGGCAGAAAAGAAAGACATCCAGTGACTTGGCTCCAGAAAAAAAAGGTAATGCAAATAGGACAAAACGCACAGGCGATCTGAGTGCAGCTGTTCTGAATTTGAAATCCTTGAGTGTGGGAAGAAATGATTTGCAGCCATTGAAGTCTCCGATTTCAATCCATTAGCGCAGAATGCGGTGTGAGCTTCAAATGCCCAAGGAAATGTCTATACGGGGAATTAGGATTATGCCAAAACATTTGTAATGCTGGATGCAAGCAAGTTCCCAAGGCACGGCTGTTGCCTCTGAAGTAATTCTTTCTCAGAAGGACCTTCATTTAGACAATTTTTCTGAAAAGGGTCAGTGCTTTTAAAGTTAAAAAAGAAAAATTATAGTTGAAAAAGTGCAGGATCAATAGGAATGCTAAAAATGAAAAAGCCAGCCAATGTTAAATATCACAATGTGATCAAAGCAGAAAAAATGTTCAAAACCTTTTGAGCCATACTTCTGGGTCATCTGAAAGTTGAGACCAAATCCAAGCGATGAGCCAACCTCGTTTCGTAAGATGCCCCTCCTACTTCCTTTCTGTGTTTGCAAAGAGTAAAGTGTACCCTTTAGCCCCAAACTCAGTCCTTACTGGATAGGAACACCAGGGCCAGTCACTCTGGTTAAAGCACTGGATGTGGCGGAGCAGGTGGCCGGTCACCTGTAGGTGTCTGTCACTTGTGCCTCTCAAGCCCCGGGCTCAGAGCACTGCTGAGGGAGACTGCAGAGGGTTTTAGAGGTCTTGTTTAGGACACTTCAAGTCTGAATGAAGCAGAGGTGCCTTTCTTAAGTGGCTTTCTCACTGGGACCACAAAAACTACATAGCAGCAGAATGTTAGGTTCTGGCTTTTCTAAGGCTTCGGGCCCTAAGCGCAGCTCATCACTTCGGGCGGCTTCAGGTGCCCAGCCATAAGAGGGGAGCTCTCCATCAGGCATTCACGAGTGTGCTTGGGGACATAAGCAGAAGGAGTTTTGGAGGGACCTGAGGTCCCATGTCCACTCATCGAGGAGGAGAAGGTGGAAAATAAGCATCCACAATAGCAGATGTGTAAGACACAGAAATGACTCAAGAGAAAGGGTCAAGTGTAGCCTGGATGGGTGGGAAGAGGGCTTTGGGCAGCGGGAACAGCAGCGCCAAAGCCCCTGTGGCAGGAATAGGGTCAGAATAAATGTAGCTTAACAAACTGGGTGTGATGGTGCCCGCCTGTGATTCCAGCACTCCGGGAGGCCGAGGAAGAGGATCACTAGTTTGAACTCAGACTGAGTAACTTAGAGACTTAGGGAGACACTTTCTCAAAATTAAAAATGAAAAAAAAGGGCTGGGAATGCAGCTCAGTGCCAAGGGCCTGAGTTCAACCCCCAGCACGGCACTAAAAATAAAAATAAAAACAAAAAAGTGTATGTAGGTCGGATTAGTGGTTTTCACTTGTCGGCTTCCTTAGTATCTCCTGTGGCCCTGAGGTTCAAGGCTAGGGAATCTGCACTTGAACTTGGATTCACAACAGATGTTGCTGGTCTGTGCCCCGTGTTCTGAGAAGCTCTAGGTCAGCAAATGTAAATTGTGTGTGGCGGAGTCAGAAGGAGCAGGTGCAGAGCCAGGAAGGAGGGTCTTGGGCAGCCGGGAAACTTCATTAGGTAAGGAGAACCCACTGGGAAGATTGCCCTGGTTCCCTTTGGAAAGTCATCCGCAGTGTGGTCACAAAGACAGCTGTCAGGAGGCTACAGAGGGGGGTCTGGCCAGCGAGGCAGGTGCACTGGGCTGGTGGTTCTGGCGGAAGTGGCTGTTCCGAGACTTTCTTTGGAAGTAGAGATGTCGCAGCTTGATCACGGGTGGGATCGGGGACACGGAACACAGACAGGACTCAAGCGTGCTGACCATTAATGGGGCCTGAGAAATCTGTTCCTGGTTAAATGGACATACAGGTCAGCCCTCATTCTCCATTTGTCTCCCAGTGGTGGCACAGAGTAGCAAGATATTTGACATGACCTGGGTGGGAGCTCTCTTGGGCTCTCTCGTGGTCCCTGGCTAAGTTAGTTTCTCCCATGTGGTACAAGGGCAGGGGTTTTGCTTTGGTAGTCTCTGGTCTGTCTTCAGACTCCCTCTTGACATCAGCAATGCTGAATAGAAATTAGTGTCCTGGTGGGGAACTAATGCCTACCTGGATGAGGACAGGGATGAATTTAAATAGGAACTGTAAGGCAGAAGAAAATATATGGTGTTCAGAATTCTGTCTTTGTTTCCTTCTTTGAGGCGCTGGGACTATTCCTTAACTCCTCTGCGTCTTCATTTTCCTCTTCGAAAAAATGGAGGTAATAGCGTCAATTTATTTACAGATTTTTGAAGACAAAACAACTTAAAACATGTGGAGGACTTGCTAATCTAAAGGTCTATGTGAAAATAGGTTGTTTTATTATTTTTGGTGTCTCCACTGGGGCATTATGAAAGTGCATGATGAATTGCAAATTACACTATAAATGGGAGTCGTGGCTATGAGTTTATAAAATTTTCAGCACAATTCACAAGCTCTTGACTTTGGGCTATTCCTGTGTCTCATGGTTCACACATGCCTTGTCAGACAAATTGTCTGGTTGACTTGAGCCTGTGCCACAGGTAATGAGTTGTTGTTGGAGGGTGGACCAAGGCTGTCTTGGGTTTCACATTCCTTAATGTCAGCCAAGATGTTTCCCAAGGGTTGTGAAAGGGGGTAGCTCTAAATACAGGAAACTCTGGGATTCATATGGTTTTGGCATTCCAGGGAAAATCCACTGAATTAAGGCAAGAACTGTGGCAGAGGGTGTGTATAGTTCTTATTGGTTCAACTGCTGTAATTCTGGATACAATTCATTCAAACCTGCAAATAATTATAGGATTTGATTTGTAAGGAAAATTCGGTAGCATGTGAAACTTCACTGGACTTCAGAAATGAAGAAATCGTGAACAGTATGAACAGCCTGTGTGTTATGGGGGAGCAAGTAAGGATGGTACATTTTGGGGGACCCACAGGACTGTCCACAGCTCACAGGGTGTCCAAGGATGTCAGTCTTTACCACAGGTCCTTCCTCCTGAAACTCTTATCCACTGCCTGGGCGCTGTCAGTACTTGCTCTCCACCCTGTGATAAATGAACTTTACTGAAACTTTTCTTGTGCCCACAGTGGCCATTGTATCGCTCTCTTTCCATGCAATTTATTTATTTATTTTTAAAATTTTATTTATTTATTTTTGGTACCTGGGATCGAACTCACAACCTTGTGCCTGCCAGACAGGCGCTTAGGTCACTGAGCTAAATCCCAAGCCCTATTTTTTGAGACAGGATCTCACTATACAGTTCAGTCTAGGGTTGAACTCACTTTGTAGCCCAGACTGGTCTTGAACTCACAATGATCCTCCTGCCTCAGCCTCCCAAGTGCTGGGATTGAAGGCATGCACCACCACACCTGGCTTCCATGCAATTTATTATCCTAGACACAGCCCTGGGAATTAGAGCTTTTATTGCCTTCCTGTTACAGCCAAGCTAGCAAACGTTTACAGAGGCTGCAGAATTTGCCCCAGGACCATGGCAAATGAGAGGTGGGACCAGTGTTTGCTTTTGGCTGTCTGACTGGCCTCAGTGGTCCACAGCAGGTGATGGGTGAAATGCTTGTTTTCTTCCTAGTGTGGCCCACACGAGGTATTGGCTTTCATCTCCTCTGTCTTGCAGTTAGAGCTGGAGCTTGTGGAATTCAAGTGCTTCATGCTCTTGGCCAAGCCCTGGTGCTCCCTATTCGGTGGAGTGGAGCTGGCAGGAGCTCCTCACTCAGGTCCACCTGCTGTCTACACCAAGGGGCCCTCTGTCCCTCCTCTCCAGTGGGCGTGGCTGTTTCCATAGGGAAGCAGATTTCTATGGAGGTACAGGTGCACACACAGGCCAAGCACGGTTGGTCTTGGAGTTCACGCCCACAGATCTTGGCGGCTGAGTGTCCAGTAGCCATCAGAGACTCCCCATTCCTATCTTCCTTCCCCTTAGCACTTCTTGGGATCAGAGACTTGGATCTTTAAGAGAATCCTTTTAAACCATCAATGACTTTGAATACTCCAATATTCCTTCCATAATTTTTAACCAACTTTCTCCACCTTGTATTTTCTTCCCATGAGGACAGGGAAAGGTATTTCTAGTTCATTCTGATAACTGTATTTTCTGACCTTGTTTTGTCATTGTTTAATGATCTATTTAAAAAAATAATGCTTAAAGCTTACTTAAACACTTGGTTCTTGCTTCCTGATTACCTTCAGAGCTCCTTTGAGGACTAGGATATATTTTCTTCCTCCTGAGATGATAAATGTTTGCTTCCAATGAGTAGAGTGGGATGAAGGTGATCCTCAATTGCATTCATCTCACCAGGGTTTGTGCTGATTGGAAGCTGTGCATCAACCCTCTCAAAACCCTTTCCACTCTGTTTCATACTTGGGCCCCTCTGTCATTGATTGGAACCTTGGGAGTCCTCATTCCAAGTTGAGGTCCTCACTGCTCACCTGTCAAATGCTCTGCTCTGACCCACTTGGTGGCCCACTCTTACCATTCTGGGTTTGCTTCTTTGCCTGCTTTTCAGCCCCATTGTCCTTACTGCCTTAGTGGGTCTTTAACACCTTCCAGTGGAGGTGCATTGTGTCCCTGAAGCTTTGGGGAGTGCCCAGCAGCCTGTGCTTTGTCCAGCCATCCTAACTTGGAGCACAGGTATCTGACTAAAGCACATGATGATCCTGCCTCTACCTGTCCGTTAGGGCTGCCTTAATAAAGTATCGCAAACATGTGATTTCAACAACAAATATGAATTCCCTCCCAGTTCCAGAGGCCGATGCCTGAGAGTGAGGAGCTGGGGGCCGGCTCCTGCTGAGGGCTGTGAGGGAGCTGTGTTCCAGGCCCCTGCCCTTGTCAATGCTGTGTCTGGGCTCCAGCGTCCCTATGCTAGGAGGGCACAGTCATGGTGGATTGGTGTCCACCCTTATGATTGTATCTTAACTAATTACATTTGCAATGACCCTGTTTCTAAATAAAGTCACATGTTGAGGTCTTGGAAGTTAGGACTTCCATATATATGAAGGTTGAGGGATTACAATTTATAACACTGTGCTTTTGTTACCAGAGTTTTGGGGTAAGGCTTCCAACAGGCTGGGCTTGGCCATCAGGCAGATAATGTCCCACTGCCCCACAACAGTAGTCAAGGAAATCAACAGTGGGCAAAGGGCAGGAGAGGCACTTTAGTCAGAAAAGCACAGAGAGGTTCCAGACTCGGGATTTGTAGAAAAGAGGAAGGAAGGCATGAGGTGGGGTCTGCACAGCTGGCAGGCTCAGGTGATCCTGTTCCGTCTGGCTGACCACACAGTATCTCAGGACAGGTTGCGGGGATCTTGGGAAAGCCATCATCGCTGGAGGGGGCAGTTTCGTTCTCGCAGTGAGATGACTCCTGCTTTGGGGGGCAGCCTGAGTTCCCATGTTGGGATGATTGCTCCTGCTTGGGGTGACCTCCTCATGAGGTGGACTGTGAGTTTCCAGTTTTCCCAGAATCCCAGGGCACTGCAGGTTGGGACAGTGACTGGAGACTGCTAGGCACCGCTGCTCCGTGGGGTCTGGAACTGGGTGCGGAAGGCAGCTGGATGTCCCTGCACATCCTGACAGTGACTTACTCTTGTCTTGGTGGCCTCAGTCTTGAGGAGGAATGAGATAGACTGGGTGAGGTTAGGGCCGATAAACCTCATCACACAGGCTCTCCTCAGGTGTTTAGCACGCCTGTGCGCAGAGCAGAGCTGGGGTCTGACCCTGTTTTAGGGTTGTGAGGGAGACATGGACCAGGGTGAGGTGCCAGGCTTTGTCCTGCTGCTCGGTATCACTGAATGTCTGCGGACCCAGCCTCCAGGTCCCTGTTGCACTATATCAGTGAGAAGTAGGGGACCAGGTGACTGTTTAGCAGAGTGGCAGGTGACTGAGTCTGCACCTGGCAGGTGTTGAGGTGGAGGAAGAGCCACTGTCTCCTGCCTTGGGCAATGAGTCCATCTTGGACAGCAGAGCTGGGAACCACCCAAACCTCAGTCTTCATAACCTCCAAGTTTCTGCACAGCAGATCTCCAATTGCATACCCCTCTGGATGCACTCAGTCCCTAAAGCAGTCCTGGTTCTACAAGACAGCAGAAGCTGTGTTCTTAGGGAATCGCCACTGACGTCATCCACACACACAGGTCCTGTAGGCACATGTCCATAATGAGCTCGTGGCACCCAGTATATTCTTTTAAACCAGATTTTCTCTTTTGTTTAGCAATATGCTGCATACATCTTTCCAAGTCAGCAATACCTTTGAAGGGTGGAGGACTGAACAGAAATTAGAGGAGCCAAGCATTTCCTGAAATTGTACTCATGGCTCTGTGTGTGCATCCAAAGACTGAGGGTGTGTATTTGCCTCTGTGACACCAAAAGCTAAGAACCACTGTTCTCTGAGGTGAAAACATGATTTATTTGTTTTTTCAGTCACAGGATAATTTATGTCATTCAATTCTTTTCCATTAAAAATTGTAGATAGTATCTTTCTGTGAGAAAGAGCTGATGCTTTTTTATGAACGTTTCTTGTTGCATCCTTAGGGAAAATTCCTGAAAATGTAAATGTACAATAAAAAGAAAGGATGAGTTGAAGGCTTCGAATGTCACATGAACATATTTCCACCCAGAAAGCCCATGCCAACTTGTGCTTCTTTGAGCAAGCAGCATGTGAGAGTGTGTTTTTGTTTTCAGATGCATTGGACTTCTTTCTCCTTTCAGTCCTACCTTTTGAAAAAAGTACTTCAAAAGGCATTTCACAGTCTTTTTTATTTTTATTTTTATTTTTTTGCACCAGGGATCAAACTCACAACCTTGCACCTGCCAGGCAGGCACTTAAGCCACTGAACCAAACTCCCAGCCCTAGTTTTTTGAGGCAGAGTTGCACTATGTAGTTCAGGCCGGACTTGCACTCACGTTGTAGCCCAAGCTGGCCTTGAACTCACAATGCTCCTCCTACCTCAGCCTCCCAAGTGCTGGGATTAAAGGCATGCACCACCATGACTGGCTATTTCACAGTCTTTATACAATAGATAATTAAGAAACATCTAGCTGTTAAGTTTCTTTATTATTATCATAAATTTTAACGTAATATGCGAGAAATACTCTAATTGATTTTCACAGACTGCGTTTAAGCCATAACTTCTTTGAAACCCCCAAACATGCTACACAAAATCCAGGAGTCCATCACACGTTGCCACTCCATTCATGAATACCCCATGCTCATATCCATCAGATGGGGCGCTTTGAAAGTAGAACACATTAAACTTTCTGGAGAGACTTGACCTATTATCGTTATTGAAAAGAAGATCATTTTTGTCCAAACACAGTGTCAACCTGTGATCCTGCCCAGCATGCCTTGCTGACCAGAAGCCAGCTTTCACTGAACAGACTGTAGAAGTCAGCGCTCCCACCTTTCATCCAAAGAACTCAGCAGGGTCCCTTGGGGACTTCAGAATGGTGGCGGAATAATCCAAAAGAGTACAGCAAGAGTGGAATTTCTTTTCTCAGGTTTGAGGTGTGTGTACCTGTGTATGTGTGTGTGTGCACATATGTATGCATTGGTATATGGGAAAATGATATTTATATTATGTATATATGCAAACACATGTAGAGATAGCATTATAGTTTTTTATAAAACATTTTATTGTCAAAATAGAGTAAAGAAGGTTTGCTTACTTCTTTCAACATCTAGTAGAACACTTGGCTCAAAGCAAGTTTTGCAGAGATGATGGTGGAATGAATGAATGAATGAAACTGGTGCAAGAATGACTTGAAACTTTGCCTCAAAGGTTTAGGGTTTACTAAGTCTTGGGACGCAACTGAGCAAGGCCCTTGTGAGAGTAAGGAGAGGATAGGGCAGAACTGCTGCTGCTGCTCTGGGGGTAACTCCAAACTCTTCCCTCAGTACTGAGTGGCTTCTCCTCCAAGGCTGGTCACCAGCTCACAGGTCAAAAACACACCCACACCCCAGGACTGTCGCACATCCCAGTGTGCACTTCAGGACATTCTGCCTGCTGTCAGTCAAGGCCTGGGCAGATCACTTTATGCTTTTGGTTTAATCGATTACACACATGCATTCACAGGTACAAACACACAGTCATATGCACAATTTAAGGGAGCCGTTGATCCCTTTGGCTCAAGGTAGTTAATGGATTATAAAGCTAATTGAAAAGTAGCATCAAAATGTCTTATCATCAATAATGCACATTTTCTAATTACCCTTGGTAAATGAAGGGAATAGAAGCTTACAGTTCTACTTTGATAGGGTTCAACCTGCTAGGAATAAAAGCCATATTTTATATTTCCCTCATCCACGGAAGCTAAAGCTGCTACTCTTTCCCACTGAAGAGGCTTCAGACCAACTGGTTTGGTCCCACTTCATTTGTTAGCTTTTGGAAATGTCTGCAATAAAACTGGTTTCAAGCTGCCCCAAGAACCCACCAAGAAAATATGTGCTCAAGGCTTTGCTGCTGTGTCTGCATTTCTAACTGCAGAACCCATACCATATCTTTGGGCATCAGGACCACAGCTGGTGAGCATGGGTGGCACCTGGGAGCCTCTCCAGCGCTGCCCCATTCTGCAGTCTCCCAGGAAACAGTGCGATGGTGGCCTCATGGCTCCTCCACGCAAGTCTCTTCCATCTGTTCCCACCACCACCTGGGCAAGAGCTCCAACTTGAGTTTGGCATCTCTTCCTTGTCTCCTTTCCAGCTTCATTAGCGGTGACATTTCCATCTGCGCACGTGGAGCGCAACATAGGGAGTCACCAGGGTAACAGAAACGAAAGGAGAAATGCTCTTGGGCTGGGGCTGACTTTAAAGCACTGTGGAGGTGAGGTGAGATGTGAAACCTGGCACCATCTGTCTCCGGGGGAAGGAGGGTCCCCGCTCTGGGCCACTGGGGCAGACTCCAGACTGAGGAGTGACACAGAGACAGAGGAGCCCTCGGGGAAGAACATCCTCGGCTTTCGTTGTCCTGAATCACTTCCACAGGGCTGCCGGGAAGCATCCGGGAGGACTTGGAGGTGCAGCTCTTTCCTTGTCAAGACCTGGAGGAAGCCTGCTCTGGCAATGGTTGAAATAGTAGTTGAGGGCAGCTGAGTGATGGGAGGGGGCAAACTACCTGTCTCAGCCACAGGTAAGCTCCTCTGGGAGCCACTGTCACACTGTGGACCTCCCAATTTCCTCCGGGCTGACTTCGTGTCTCTATTTTCCTCCAGATCTACTGAGGCAGCCTTTGTCTCTTCCCTCTGATGTTCTTGCCCAGCCAAAGTCAGGGATGGAACAGTGTCGAGTCTGGAGTGGGCAGAAGCCTAGCTATGGTGAGAAATGGCAGAGCCACAGAGGAGACAGGGATCCTCTGCCATCACCGTGGGTGTCCTAGTTGCGTGGCCTTGACAGGGGTGTCTCTCTGAGAGCCTGTGTGGAGTGTGGATGGACTCACATGGTAATTGGCATGGAGTTGTTGCCTGGTAACTGATGCCTCTGTTGTTATTATTTAAATATATATACACACATATGTATATGCAAGTATAGTTGGCCTGCTATGTATCTGTATTAGTGAGCTTTCTGTTGCTCAGGCCAGATACTAGACACCCACACCTTAAGGGAGAGAAGGATTATTTTGGTTCATGGTTTCAGAGGTTTCAGTGCATGGCAGGACTCCTGGCTCCAAGACAGAAACATCATGGTGGAAGGTGGTGGAGCAAAGCTGCTCACTTCATGGTGTCTGTGTAGCAGAGAGCAGCAAAGATCAGAGAGGAAGGGATGGGAGCAGGTAGAGGCCTTGAAGTCACTCCCTCATGATTTGCTCAGAAATCCTCAGAAGCATGTTTTATTAACCTCCTAGGTCTCATCCAAACCAGTCAAGGTGACAATCAAGATCAGCCGTCACAGATAGAACCAACTGCATATGGAAAATAGCTGAGAAAAAACAACTATGTCTGTACTGAACATGTATGGACTTTTCTTTCTTCTCATTATTCGATGAATAAGACAGTATAATAACTATTTCCATAGCATTTGCATTGTATTAGGTATTAGAAATAATCTAGAGATGACTTAAAGCATATGGGAGGGTGTGTGTAGGTTTTACTCAAGTATGACATTTTACATAAGGGACTTGAACATTTTAGTGTCTGCAGGAGCTCCTGGGACCAATTCCTTGTGGGTATTGAGATATAATTCTATCTATCTATCTATCTATCTATCTATCTATCTATCTATTTATCTATCTATCTATCTATCTGTCTTTCTACCTAAAGTGTGTCTTTATGGGATCTGATTGTGCTTATGATTCCTGAGTGCTTCTCTTACCACTGGTACTATTAAAAACACGAACATTCCAGCAGGCACCGAAACTCCTGGGCAGTCCTGACTCAGAGTCACCACTCTAAAGACCCAGAATGTACTTCTGGAGCATTGGACCTGAATGTATTCATAGCTTTAGGTGCTAAAAACTGTAAAGGGAATTGGAGGGTTTTTTATTTCTGGGCTGCAAGGAACTAGTGTAGTTGGCACAAGTCAAGGTGATGCCCTGATTTCTCCTCCTCCTCTTCTTCTTTCTCCTCCTCCTCTTCTTTCTCTGCTTTCTTTTTCTATTCCTCCTACTTTTTGTTTTCATCTTGGGCTGGGGTGGTGCTTTTATCCCTCCCTCCCTTCTTTCTTTCTTTCTTTCTTTCTTTCTTTTTTTCTTACCTTCCTTCTTTCCTTCCTTCCTTCCTTCCTTCCTTCCTTCCTTCCTTCCTTCCTTCCTTTCTTCCTCCCTTCCTTCTTTCTTGTTGTTCTGGGGATGGAACCCACAGCCTCCTGCATGCTCTATACCCATCTCAGCCCCAGTGGAGATGTTTTTAATATTGCAAATGTATACTTTTATTTTGATTGTGTATATGAAAATCAAATTTAAGATTATTAAGCAGTAAATGCCCTCATCTTAAAATGAGATGAAGAATTTGCTCTGAAACACATACCTACTTGCACTTCTAATCACAGATTTGAAAGCAGAGAGATCTCTGAAGGATGGCTTTGTTCAATACCCCAGTTCACAGGTAAAGACATTGGTAGAGGTCAAAGTGCCATGTCTTCTCAAGGTCAGGGTCAGAGCTTCCCAGTTCTCCTGTGGGAAACCATAGTATATTTCCTTAAATCCTACCCATGAAGCCCTTACAACATATCCATGATGTCTTTCTTGTTTCACGTGCATCTAAGCCTGGAGGGCTTGAGTAGTGGGCCCACACCTTCACTGTCAAACTGGCTAAAGGACAAGAGAGGATGACAGTCTCTGGGTCTCCTGGGACAGCCCAGTCTATGCTTTTAGCCCCTATTACCATTTTAAACTACATGTTTTCTGAAACTGTAATTTTAAGATAGATTTACTTCTGTTTTAAAGTCATAATTTACATTTACAACTTGCATTTCTTTTACAGATTCCATTCTCCTCTCCCAACTGTCTGAAATTATCCAACTGAGTAAGCACGGGCAACATTTATGTATTCCTAACGCCAAACTTCCATTTCCACTGGTTTGGAATATGAAATGTGTCCTTTAATTTGAGCTCATATTTGGAGCATAAAAATTTGCTTCCCTTTGCATCTCAAGCTGGCTTTCTTGGAAGTCTCTTTTGAGTGATGTTCAACTCCAATTATTTATGGATACTTTTTGCAGTAGAACGTTTTGAAAGTTTAATTGGAGCTGCAACTCTAAATGAATTAACTCTTGGCTTCAGAGACATTGGAAAATATGTAATGAGGCCCAAATAGCAACTTACAATGAGCTTGATGATGCAAGAGGCCAGAAACAAGGGCCTGGCCTGAGGGGCCATCAGCGTGAGGAGGTGTATGAAGATTTGCACACTAAGAAAAGAAAAAAAAGAGCTCAAGGGTTTTACTCACAGGATCCACTTAGTGCCGAGGGAATGACTGAGAAAGTGAACAGAAATCATTTGAGTTGCTTTCCCTTGTCTTGTGCATTCCAGCTCTAAAGGAGGCTCTAGATCATGACACGAGCCACCTCCCACTTAGAAACTTCAGATAAAAACAGGAAGGGATGCGACACGTGCTGTCATTGTCTATAATGCTCTGGCCAGAGCACCCAAGTTCTCAACCAGAGCCTGCTAGACTGAAATGATCTACACTACATCTGCCCCTTAATCTGGAGCGACAACACTAATGCACCTATTTTTCTTGTGTCCTTAGATATAGGATTATGCTAAACAATTTTGGGGTAGATCAGAGGTAGAGCAAGAAGGAAAGATAAAGAAATTACAGAAATCCAGGCATGTCACCTAATTGACTCAGCTTTTCTTGGCCTGTTTTGTGATAACCACTTTACAAAGAAAGGTGAGAGAATGAAGGTATCTGCAAACTATACCAGCCCTGAACCTGATACAAGGCTTGTGGTTATTGGAAGAGCAGTTTCTCAGCTTTGGGATAATGTTGGTTATAACAGGTGAATGGGCCTGCCTGGCTGTCAGTGGGTGCAGAACACCTGACTCAGATGCAAAGTTCACTGGCATTCTTCATTGTGTTCTGGGGTTTGTAACTAGATGTGGACATAGATCCAAATAACCTGCATTTTGTTGCTGGTTCCATATGCCCTTACACAACTAGTTCGGCACTGCTAGGCCTCCATTTTCTCTTCTTCAAAATAGAAATACTATGGTGTTCCTCTTGGGGGGCTGCCATGAAGGTCATAGCCATCAATATAAGGAAATTGTTCACAGCTCATGTGTTTAGAACTTGCCTATTGCACATGCTAATTATCAAGATACTAAATAGTGTTAGTAATAATGTGATTATTGTTGTATGTGTGTAACATGAAAAAATACACCAGAGGATACATGCCTTTTTCTTGTTTCATTATAAGTAGATTTAACATATGCAACAAGTTTCATTTTCCTTTCCTTTTACACAGTTTGGTGACATTAGTGTGCACACATAACTTAGTTTTTGAATATTTCAATGAATGTGAACCCATTAAATATAAAAATAGGTGGGAAGAGGTGACTACTGGGAAATACATGATTTCACCTGAACAGAGAGCTTGTGAAGTTGTAGACTGATGTAACCTCCCACCTGCAAGAGGCATCTATGTTGGAAGCCTGAAGATGTGTTTGCCATCTAACACCTCCCCCATGTTAGTGGGGTGGCAAGGGTAAGTGAGAGGTCAAATAAATAGACCCTGGAGTAGAGGACCCAGGGCGGGGGGTGGGGGTGGGAGCCTGGTAATGTCTCCTTATCCTCTGGGTTTGGGCAGAGCTTTTCATCCATCTTTAACTTCATCTCCTATTTGATGCTTGAAAAATACAAATCTAGGAACGAACCAATACAGAAAAGTAAGCAAACTGATAAAAATTCACTTCACTATTGGAAGACATGTTTCCATAAAAAATATATTTATTAAAAGAAATTATGACATTTCAGAGTACTTCCAGTTAAAAATCCCAGTAAGATTCAAGATGAAAAAATTAGGGCTGGTAGTAAGAAGATAGGTAGTTCATTCTGAGATTAGAAAGGATAGATTGACACATAATAATGTGTGAGGTGCTGCAGGACAAATTTAGTAATGCAGAAAATATAATAATTGAAATTAAGTGTTAGGAGTTAAAAACATTTAAAATATTTCTCAAGATAGTATTAACAGTGAAATTTAGGGACTAGAAAACTATTTTCAATTTCTCTCATTTACAGAAAGAATATAATACATAAGATTAATTTCTTCTTAATATAAGGGGAGAAAAAATTTTACAATACCTCTTACCCTGAATAAGAAGACATGAATCAGAGATATAAATATAGTTTCATAACTCACAAATATTAATACTGTTTAATATTATAAATATTACTACTGTTCATTAGTAGGATGCACAAGGTTATTTAATTTCCTAATTACCAGTAAGTTTGGCTTGTTGTATATATATATTTTTCAACTCAGTATCTACTCGTTTCTTTTGTGATTTCTTTTTGACCAACTGGTGTTATTTCATTTTCACACATCTGTCAACTTCATTCTGTCATTGATTTCTAATATATTTCCATGGAAATATGGATTCACATCCCTTTAAGTTCACTTGTTCCATGTCCCCACATATGGCACATCCTGGTAAATACTCCACGTGCTTTTGAGGAGAATGCATTCTGCTGCTGTGGTGTGACGTGCTCCATATATGCTTCTGAGGTCTGAGGTGTGCTCAGGTCTTCTATTTACAGGCTGATATTCTGACTGGTCCTTCTATACACTAATTAAAGTGAAGTATTGGGCCCTCAACTGTTAGTATTGGATTATCTATTTTTCCTTTCCTTTGCATAAGTTTTTATTTCATATCTTTGGGGACCATGCTTTCTAGGTGTACGTGCATTTATATGTACTATCTCTTTTGATGAACAGATGCATTTACCACTAAAAATGTCCAATTTTGTGAGCAGTGTGGATTCTACAGGTGTGACAAAAGAAATCCAGTCCCTGTTTTTCAAAGATTAAGACATGAGCTTTAAAAAGACAAGGCCTAAAGTCTAAATTTTAGAAAGTTCTTGATTAGTGTACTTTTCAAGCTTCTGTATACAAAACTGAAAACTAGGAGTTATTTATAAGCAGAAACACTGAACTTAGTATAAATAAAAATGTATTCTTTTTAAAACTAAAGTATCCAAAATTTCACTATCTAGATAACTATGTATGGCATAGCATGTATGTGTTTAGAAAATGTGAGATGCATAGAAGTTTTGTGCCTAAATCAGATTCTCTTTTTCCAAAAGCAAGTATCATTAAGAATTTCTTTCTTTCTTTTCTTCTTTTTTTTTATGGCACCAGGGATTGAACTCACAACCTCATGCCTGCCAGACGGGTGCTTAAACCACTGAGCCAAACTCCTGACCCTAGTTTTTTGAGGCAGGGTAGCACTATGTAACTCAAGCTGGCCTTGCGCTCCCGTTATAGCCCAAGCCAGCCTCGAACTCACAACACTCCTCCTACCTCAGCCTCCCGAGTACTGGGATTAAAAGGTGTGTGCCACCATGCCTGACCATTAAGAATTTCTTATAGAATCTTTCAGATCATTGTAAATGTGCATATTCATACATATATGAATAGTGTGTGTGTCAATAAATCTTGACTGTCAAGTTGATTGGCTTGAGAGATGATTAGATTAGTAAAACTCACTTTGGGTATATCTAGATAGGTCATGTGGATGTGTCTTCAGGGGCTATATATGGTCCCTGGCCCCTTCTACTTGGGGACTATTCATCTGCTGTCTGCTTCTTGAATACTGTGAGTTGAGAAGCTTTCTTCTGCCATGCCCTCTGTTTCTACCTTGGAACAAGCTGAATGAGCATGGACTGAAACCTCTGAAACTACATGAACCAAAATAAACTTACCCTTCTTTCAATTGCAGATGTCAGGCAGTTTGTCCCAGCAATGGAGAAGCTGACTAATAAAACAAATTGGTATCAGAGAAGCAGAGTCATTTCCATGACAATCCATGACCATATGGATCAGGAACCTTTGGAACAGGTTTGTGGGAGGAGCTTGGAGAAATTTGGAGGGACAGAATAAAGAAAACCTAAAACAGTGTATGCCGAACTTCATGGGTAATTCCAATAAGAGCTCAGAAGATTGGAATGCTGATAAGATTGCAGACCATGAAGGACATGTTCAGGAGGTCCAGATGAGAATGGGAACTCTATCAAGAATTGCTCTAGAGGCCTTGCATGTTTTATCCTGGCAAAGAATTAGTTTATGTTTTGTCCATATTCTGAAATGTTGCAGAAGGCTGAGCATAAGGGTAGTGGATTAATTGATTTGGTGGAAGAAATTTTAAGACACCTCAACATTCAGCTATGGCATGGGTACTGCTGGCTGCTTTTATTTGACAGATTTATAGTGAGAATTGAGAGCAAAGAGCAGGGCAGAAAGATTTTAAAAAGTTAAATTTTGACCTGGAAAGAGCCACTTGTAAAATTGGGACCAAAGGAGATGTGGCTGCTGAGAGATTAGTGCCATTAAAATGACACCAAGTAATTTAAATCAGGACAAGAAGAGAGATGTCTTGAGGGCATCTTAAGAATCAGCAAGACCTGAGTTCGAGGCCGGCTTGGGCTACAGCGCGAGTGCAAGGCCTGCCTGAGCTACATAGTGCAACCCTGCCTCAAAAAACCCAGGGCCGGGAGTTTGGCTCAGCAGCTTAAGCGCCTGTCTGGCAGGTGCGAGCCTGTGAGTTCGATCCCCGGTGCCGCAAAAAAAAAAAAAAGAATCAGCAAGACCTGGCCTACTGCAGGCTCAGGGTAGAAAAGTATAAAGTTTTCTTTTGAAAGGAGACCATCTGAATCTCTTGCTTGAGAAGACCACTCTATGCCATTAGTTTTCTGGTTCTATTTCATTGTGTTTAGCCATCCAGCACTCAGAGGCCACTAGAGTCATGATACAAGGGGGTCTGGCTGCTGCTCACACTGGTGGCAGACTTTGACATCGTCCACATGATGCTGGTTTTTGAGGCACGCAGAATGCAAGAGTTATGGGATCATGGAGGTTTCCACCAAGGTTTTGAGGTCAGCCAGTGTGCTCTTGCTGGGGGGATACATAAAGCTGTGAGGGTGAAGTCAAAGGCACAGTGGGGACCCCAGGGAGTCAGAGATGACAGGAATTTGGAATATCTGCAGAGGAAAGCTGTAGGCTGTGAGTGGAGCCAGATCCATTAGGAGGTCACACTGTCTTCAACAAGCAAGGCTCTATAGATGGGGCTGCCCGAGCCCTCTGCAACTCACATCTTAACACCATGTGCCCTGGATGCTACACATAGAGCTGTGGGACCTAATGTTCACCCTGCTGCATTTTGGTCCTACTTTGGCCTGATTCTTTTCTATCCCCCCATCTCTCCCTTTTGGGATGGGAATGGTTAACCAATGCCATTTTTTCTTGGGAACGTGTAACTTGTTTTTGATTTTTTTTGGTAGGGATTCACAGACAAGAGTTCACTTTGAGAATCAGTGGAGACTTTGACTGACTTTTGAGAAATGCTGAAACTACTGAGACTTTGAGGAAAGGCATTGTTGCATTTTTGACAGTACACAGAACAGTCACATAACATGAATTGGAATTTTGACCTTGTTCTTGTGTTTATCTTGAGATTAATAATGGTGTAAGGAGATGCATTTGGGTGTCAAATTGACAAGGGGGTGGACTGTGACACTTAAACTTAATTGTCCTAGGCAAGAGACCAAACATGCAAGGCACCTGAGGTGATGAAGGCCTGGGTGCATTGGAGCCACTGGGGAGACCACTGTGTCCGGCCTCAGAGAGAGGAAGAGCAGGGTGTGAAGTAAGAGGGGAAAAGAAGAGCCACAGACACAGGGTCTGGTGCCATGGTGAGAATGGCCATGCCAGATTGTCATTCTGATGTTTTGGGGACACACTGAGACCTAGTGAGGTAGGGATACTGTAATTCTACAGGATTCTGGAAGAACCTCCCGACTTTATAGCAGGGAATCATGGATTAAAAATCAGAGGGTGCTGAAGCAGCAATCTCTCCTTTTTACCCACTGGCCCAGCTTCAAACCAGGTACCAGATGTGGCTGTTTTTATTCTCAGTATGATATGTAATGGGAATTGAAAGAAATGCATTTATTTATATTAAAATATAGTATTTATTTATTTATCTTTTTGAGACAGGGTCACACTATGCAGTTTAGGCTGGCCTTAAACTCACTTCATAGCCCTTGGTGGTCTCAAACTTGCAACGATCCTCCTGCCTCAGTCTCCTGAGTACTGGGATTATAAGACATAGTTTTTAAAAAAGATGTAGAATTTTGTGTAATTAATTTAATAGTAAAGCCAAGTAGCTACTTTAATAATGAACATTCATGTAGAAGTTACAGATGAAACATCATTTTGAAGATGAAGCTATTTAAACTCAGCTCCATAGTCTGAATTGGAGTTACTACTTTTGTTACATTGCTATGCCAGGCATGCACTGCATTCACTTCTGCTGACCCTGTTTGGAATGGTTTGTCCATCTACCTGTTGATTCAGGGCATGTCTGTCATGAGGTAAAATGCACGACTGTAGGACACCTGCTCAATCATCCTGATACTGTTCTGAATTGGTCCATAATTGTTGCATCACTCCTTGTGACCCATGTTAGTAACCTATGGCTATATTACAAATTACCCCAAAGCCTATCAGCTACAAAGAAAAATCACATATCGTCTCATTATAGTGTCTGGGTGCAAGACACCCAAACCTGTCCAGAGACTCCTGTCGAGCTGTCCCCAGGCTGCAGCCATCCTGAAGTTTGACTGGGAGGGGACTCCCATCTTGAAAACCTCAGAAGACGCAGTTCCAAGGTCACCCACATGGTGCCCTTACACAGGGCTCCCTCACGATGTGGCAGCTGCTTCCCTCACAGTCACAGAGACAAGAAAGAGCAAGCAAGACCACCCACAAGGAAAGCCACAGTCCACTCTGTAGCCTCTTCTTGGACGTGACATTCGTCACATTTGGCCCTGGTTAACGAGTCCGAGGGAGGGGGCCAGGGGGCCTCTCTAGACCCTGTGCACCGCACAGCCACGTCTCTGAGGATTAACTCAAAGCTTTCTCATCTGTTCTGAAGTTGAGACGGCATTTTTTTGTGTGTGCAGAATTATTTCAGTGGATTCTTATTAAACCAAGGTTCAGTGGCGCCTCAGTGCAATGTGCATGAACATTCATGGATTTTAGATTCTGACCATTGGTCCACTCATCTATGCAGGTGTCTGCTTTTTCCTTTTCACATTGGAAAGCACCCCATTGTGGTGCAATTCCATCTTCCTGTAGAAGTTATGTAGCAATGTCATAATTGATGATGGACATTTTGGTCATGTTAGTCCTTTGCTTCTGAGACTTGCCCTAATAAACCCACTCTTGTTTTTGTCCCCTAAAAGCTTCACTTTTCAGTAGTGTACTCAGATTATGGTGGTATACAGAATCTCCTGGAGACAGATGGGTGTCATCTCTTCTTGATTCTGCAAAATAAAAAAAAAAAAGGGCATTATGTTGATTGCTTAAATTTGGCTACTGTAAAGGATCTTATGCTTTGGAATTTGCCAAGTGCTAAAAATCAAGGCCTCATTTCTGCTGAGAGCTAGCTGTTCAACGTTAACATCCTGGAAAATTGTGCATTTAAAAAAATGTAGTTGGCATCAGCCTCTGAGCTTTATTTTGCCATTTTCATGCCTTAATGCTTGACAATATGCAAAGTACTCAGGAGAACGTTATTCAGTGATGCATAACTTTGCAGTAATTTAAAATGTAGTTTGCAATGAGATGTATGATTTTCTTTGTCTCTCGTATATTTCCACTTTTCAAATCTCAAATCACTTAATTAACAATACATTAAAATTTAGGACTAGCACATAGACTTTGGCCAATAGTGAATATCCAAACACAGGAACACCAGCAAATCTTATTGGGTGGCACTTTATTGAGCACCAGGGGATATGAAATAATATTTTACTGTGTTAGGGACCAGACTACATGACTGGTCCCATGGCCTGAGGTTGGTGTGACTTGCCTGAAGGGACAGGAGAGTTTGAAATAGCTGCACATTCTCTGGCTGTGTTGGGAAATCTCATATTTACAGACTCTTAAAACCAGATATTATCTGCAGAAGACTTATACAAAATATAGGCATCCAGGAAAAAGACTTTATTTTGTTCTCTTTGAAATGCTAAACTTGACACCCATTTTATTATTTTGTTCGTATAACAGTTGCTTACAGGAAAAGTGCATTATCTCCCTGAACTTCTTGCTGACTATAAAAATGGGCAACACGGAGAAATTAGAGAGGCAGTACACTGGAGATGAACTTCTCTTGATCCTCCCCCTTACACCAAAAAGATATTTCCTTTTGTCTTTATTTCCTGTTGTTCCCCCTCAGGTATCGGGGGGTATGATCAGCCCCTAAAGGCACTTAATACTTCTATCTCTTAGCAAGTTAACAGGATTATATATGTGAAATATTTGTATATACAATATATGTAAACTTACCTATAAATTTGCCAATAAGGGACTATGTTGTTTTAAAATATTTGTTGGAACATTGCTTGTAGGTCTTGTACAAAGTATGCTAGGATTATAAACTTATTAATACTTATTTTAGTTGCAAGAGTGACTTGCTAATGGCCACATATGAGGCCTTGAACACAATAAGTAGTAAGAGGGCAACAACTACAAGGAAGATGGACTAATTAGATCACAGGTATTTTTCTTCTATGTGCTCTGTAATCTTTAGCTCTTCACATCCAAATGACCCAGTCCTGATATTGACTGCCTGTCCTGGATCCCTTCAAAACCCTAATATTTCTACCTTGACTATTGAGCTTTAATTTTCACAGGAGAGTGACCAAAGTTTTCCAAGTTGTCTGATTTCTCAGCTAGTTTTTCTTAGCATTCAGGATTTGAAAAACATAATTTCCCGAGAAATATCAAGAAGACATTTGCACATTCAAGCATTACTTTTGCTTATCTTCTTTGTAGCTTGACTTTTATAGCTACATCTCATCTTAGGTTTTCTTTATACAACAGCCCATGAAGTTATGGTTTCCTTTGCATATTACTATGTTATAGTAACATATCCTGTTTGTATGGCACAAATTTTAAAAGGAATTTTTAGAACTTATAAATATGTAAAAGCATGAACTTTGTAAGTAAATAAATCTGACTTAAATTTTTTTTTCATTTTCTCTGTGTAACATGGCAACTCACTTGTTTTTTAAGATTCAGAGCTCATAGGCAAATATGGGCAAAATTTGTGGCTGGGGGTAAACTGATGTAGCATGATTTCTCTGGCTTATATAAAGAGGGATACATTTGAGTCATTTGCAGAAAAATAGATGCACCCTGAGTCCACAATGCTGAGTGAAATATATCAGACACAGAAGATTAATTCTGGCATGGTTTCTCTAACAGGAGAAACACACTCTGAATAATCTAAGGAGCAAAATAAAAGATACGTGACAGGAAATAGGGAGATAGACTTTGTGAAGATTGGAAGGGGGTCCAAGGGTGGAGTTGAGAGGGAGGGCACTGGAAAGAGCAGCAGAAAGGCCCAAGATGTGACATGTACATGGACCAAGTCCTCATGATGAGTACATCAATTGTATGTCACAAATACATACTCATAAAAAATCAAAAACAAGCAAAAACGATTTCTCTGGTTTAGAACAGCTTAAAGCTAATAAGCTATATCTCTAAAATGTCTAATGCTTAATTGATTCGCACTCATAGAAATATGGACATCACCATTTTTGAACATTTCTCAACCTCCTCTGGTCAGTGTTATTTAATATGTGTTATAATGCAGAAATACTGAGGTGAGAATACACAAAAATAATAAAGCACAGGAAAACAAAAACAAAATCTTAAGAATGGTAACATTTTGTGCTAACTTTTTTTCCCCAAAAAGTAAAGGTAGAAAAAAAAAAACCTAGGGTAGAGCAAAGCAAAACAAAGTGAATTTTTGAGAAAAAGAAAGAAAAGAGTATCCGATTACGAGAGCAAGGCTTGGTGCAGTGAAGCTTAGTAGATTGGCTCTTTGTGTTTCCCAAACCCACACCAATGGCCACACTTCGAGACGGTGACCTTTTATTTTACTTCCATAATTATTGTAACTGCCTGTAACACAAATAATTTACTACGTGTGGAGAACCATTGTGCAGCTGGTTATGTTTTTTACTGTAAGTGAGCACAAAGCTTCAACCACAGATGCCTGTGTGTTTACTTTTCCTAATGACTGTACACGAGGAAGTGGAGAGAAAGCCCTCAACCATCTGCAGACAGGGCCTAGAAAGTTGGGTCCAGCTGGGCTATCCACAGCCTAAATTCAAATCCTTGTAAATGAAAAAGAATTAAATATATGTATCCAAATCTCTCTCTTTCTCTCTCTGACTCTTCTTCAAGGACCTACCGTTTCACTTTAGCACAATTCAATACGTGACAAACTTTGGTTTTTAGCTTCTACGTCCTTGGACTATTCTGAGCCAATATCAGCC
This sequence comes from Dasyprocta punctata, assembly GCA_004363535.1. Lineage (NCBI taxonomy): Eukaryota > Metazoa > Chordata > Mammalia > Rodentia > Dasyproctidae > Dasyprocta > Dasyprocta punctata. Next base: position 57,928 of record RJWM01005930.1, on the reverse strand, counting down.
ATCTCAGAAATCTCAAACATCTTCTTTTTATGCTTTCCTGAATGCATATGTAAAGGATAACAGCTCTTGTATGTATTGCAGTTGGTTGATATTTTGTTAAAATAAATATTCAGGGTTTCTTCTCCCTTTCCTCTTCTCTTCCTTATAAAGTTTTTCCTAATTTACTGGATAAAGGCACTAGATGGTTTTTCCTGTGCTCCCTTTCCTGTGCAGTGGGTGAGTGAGGCTGATAGGGTTTGTGTCTGGACACCTTGCATGTGTGATCATCAATGAGCAAGCATCATGACATGACACATGACTGTAATTACACAGTTCTGCACAGGTGATGGCATCACATAGAGCTAAATATACGCAAGCATGAATGCTGTAAAAGTGGGGGAATGTGATTCGTTTGGCACTGGTTTACCAGTTGCGACATTATACTATGGCTGTGCAAGATGTCTAAAGGGTATGTGGGAACCCCACCCCCATGCTAATTCTTACAGTTGTTTAAGAATCTACATCAGCTTAATTAAGAAGAACACTTCAAAGTATGCATTCCTTTGAAGGTAGAGATTTTCTGCTATCACACAGTTTATGTATTGGATATAGAGAGGCGGGGGTAGGAGGCACCGCCTCCAAGGCTCCTTGTAGAAAAGTCTGACTCCAGGAGTGAAGCTGGGGATTGAAAACATGGTCCTTTATCATAAATCAAAGTAAAATGACTATTATAGACTAATGAGATCATGTCAGAAAGATACAGGGGCCACCTGACAGAAAGCCCTGTGGTCAGAGTCAGGACTATTTGTGCAACGATGAGCATAAAAGATAAAAATTGAAATAAATTAAAATTCATTCAACTATATCACACATGTCTAAACTCACACACACTGAATGATTTTTGCAAAGCAAAAGCCTCACCTTTGTTTGAGTCTAAGTAAGCAGTGCACTATTTTTGGAAAATAGTTTTATGAAGGAGGAAAATCAACCTTTTATCTTGTTCCTATATCAAATTTATGAAGATAACATCATCTTTATAACATTTTAGCTAAAGAAATAAGGACTAAGAGAAAGAAATGGCATTATTTTGCCATCACTATTGATAAATAGATAACATGCAATGCTCACCAATGTCACTCAGTTCACTCTTTTGAGTCCATGAACACTGAGAGTTCTACAATACTTTTCTCTTTTACTCCCGGGACTCCAGAATCAGAGGAGAACTCAAGTTATTACCCTATGGTAAATCTGGGTAGAGAAATAGTGAACACAGCCGGCATCCTTCAATTTGCCAATATAGAGTTGAAGCCCCTAACTGGTTCTTGCGGAGGCTGTAGATGTTTTGGATGGGGATATTATTAAACAGGTTTTTTTCAGGTTAGGTCAGCAAAAACCATCAAATGACCAGGGGCCTCACCAGGAGGTGATCTCTGCCTGGAAACCAGCGCCATGCACTGGTTGCTGCTGGAGTGTGGACAGTGACACCCAAGCCTCTCTCTGTGAGTCTGCACCGTTTGGGGACTGTGGGGGGTGGGGCTGGGGAGGAGATCCAGGCCTCACCAGGAGGCGATCCCAGCCAGGAAACCATATCATTTTTCATTTTCACTGTTTTGCTGGGTTGGGTTTTATTCTCTTTTGTTTGATTATGTTAAATCTGATGACATGAGCAGCTATTTGAAAGATAACAAGACATATTATGGTAGTCATTTTGAATTTACTAGTGGCTTGTTTCAAAATCCGTTATTGCATTCACTGTTTTGGTTTTACTGTTTCTATTCTATTTTGAAAACAACAAAAGGCATTATTGTAACTATTGTTGGTTTTCTTAAGGTTTTGAAGTCCTGTATCACTTATGCTGGTTTATTTTTGATTGGTTTTATTCTGTTATATTTTCCTTGGCTTTATCCTCTTTAAAATAAAAAAAAAAAAAGGAAAAGCAAAGAAAAGAAAAAGAAACCCCATCAAATGGGGAATGAAGGCAAACTTTCATAGTTTCTAATATGGCCACATCTCCCTAGGGTTATATAAAAACATACAATACTCTAGTTTTTATATTTTTTCACTAAATATTTGCCAGTTTCTAAGGAAATACCTGTAAGATTCCACACTGGACAATGAAAGCAGCCAATGACTTGCTGTTATGCTGTTCTCTGTAAAAAAAACAAGCAAAGAAGAACTTTTGTTTTATTTTGTCCTCTCTGTGTATGTTTTAATATTTGCTAATTTCTATAACTCAGGCATGTTTAAGCTTCTGGCTTGTGTGGGCTGCACTGACTGAAAAGGAATTGTCTTGGGGCACATATATAATATATACTGTTGTTAATGTATATAAGTACTAAACTTCCCTTTAAAATATTTGTTATTATAAATTTTTTTAAAAAAAGGCAAGGGGCCGGTGGGCAGCTGGTTGGACCCACCTGGGTAAATCCTTCATCATGGCTGATTTCAAGATTTGGGGCACCAAAATTTAACAGCCAGTTGGCAAAATTCCCATGTATTTAACACTGGCTCTTTTCAACTGGGACAAACTGGCTCTTGCACCCCTCTGAGTTGCCCACCACTGGTCTGTGGCTTGACTTTGGGGACACCAATGTGTACCTCTCATCTTATATGGTCAGCAGCCTATAACTCGAGGTGGATTTATTATTCTTGCAGGACAGAAACCAAATTCAGTTAAATGTCACTGCCTCAGCTGTTTCAGATTTTGAGTGCTTGAACCTTAATTAGTATGAAGCAACAAATTAACTTCCCATAATTCACTCTAATGCTGGGTGGAGGGCAAAGGAAAAATGTTTTAACTTATTGAGACTTGCAAATGAGCTGACCCAGTGAGGTGAAGCTGTTATGGTTGTAGCGTGCATCATAGGTGGGACTTTTGGAAGGTGATTAGATTACACATGGTAGCTGACTTGCTGTTAGAGATAGGGTCTGGTTGGAAGAGGTTTTTCTCTCTACCTAGCTCCTCCCTTCAACCTCTGCTTCTATGCTGTGAACAGTTCCTTTTGTGGTGGGTTGACAACTGGTGGGCAACTTGTAACAATCAGCTGAACTGAATCAGTGTGGTGCTGAGTGTGGATGGCCCACTCGAGGATTGTTGCCAGCATAAAAAGGAGAACTGGAGAGGAAGAAGTGTTGGTTCTCCTATTGTGTTGATTCTCCTGTTGTTGTTGGTTCTCCTGTTGTTGTTGGTTCTCCTGTTGTTGGTTCTCCTGTTGCCATGGGTTCTCCTGGAGGAGCTTGTTGAACTTCTTTGCTGATGTGTACTTGGTTGTTCTCACCGACGGAGGAACTAAGGACTTCGCTGTCACTGAAAATGGCTGTGGTTCACTTTGCGGGAGCTCTGGTCCTTACTTTGAGCATTGCTTTCTGGATCCAGAGGGGAAGCTGTGTGCTGTTTAATCTTCTGGAGAAGCTTGTCACGCTGGCTTCCTGATATGAACTTGGCTGTTCTGATTGTTGGAGGAGCTCAGGACCTTGTTGTCACAGAGGATGGCTGTGGTGCTTTTTGGGGGAGTCCTGGTCCTTACTCTGAGTGTCGCTCCCTGGCTTCACTGCAGAACCCTCAACCTACTGGCACAGATCCTTTACCCTGCTGGCATAGACTTTCTAGCTTCCACCACTGACCCTTGGGCCTTCCCAGTGCAGATCTGTGAAACAGACTTGCACGAGTCATTGTTGTGGGCTCTAGGTCTTCAGTTGGACTCATGCAGGATGTTGCCATGGGATTCAGGCCCTCAGCTGGATTTTTTGGGGTCTTTAGTGTGTGGACAGATTTCCTATACTTTTTGTGTTTGACTCTTTGGGTGACTATTAAAAAATAATACTATAAATTATGTGTCCTGTATTAAATTGTTTCCCTTGCAAACCCCTGACTACAATACTCTACGATGCCTTTCTACTCTGCCACCTTGCCTTAGAGCCAGCTGACCATGAACTGAAACCTCTACAAACCATGAGCCAAAATAAACCCCTCCTCCCTTAAATCATGGGTATCAGGTATTTTATCTCAGTGACAAATTGACTAAGACATCTATTAAGCAGTCAAGGTTCAGAATTCTGCATGGAGGTGCCTCAGATCTCCCTGGAAATGGCCTCAGGGGCCAATTCCCTTCTTGTATGTTTGTGGCCCCAAAGTTTCATTAGATGTAATGAGGATGAACTAGTAGAAAAAAAATGAAAAATATATGCAACACAGGTTCTGCTTCTTGTTGGTCCTGGTTTTGTGTTTTTAGACTGGACATCTACAAATGACACAGGAAGTTATTACTCTATTTTCTAAGCATCCACATTTATTTTCTTTCTTTCTTTCTTATACCAGGGATCAAACTCACGACCTTGCACTTACCAAGCAAGTACTGGAATCACTGAGCTAAATCCCTGGGCCTTTTTTTAAATTTTAAAAGTAACAAAACCCAACAAAACAAAACAATAAAGTCAATCAAAACAAAGCAGTGAAATTGGTACAGAACTTTGAAGCAGGACGATAGGAAATCATCAATGTCTATCACAGTATATCTCATTATCTTCCCAATACTTGTCCATTCCATCAAATATAACAAAATCAAACCAAGGAAAACAGAACACTCAATAAAGCAAAACAATAAATCAGAACAAAACAAAATGGTGAGAACAATACTGGACTTCAAAACAAGACAGGAGGAAATCCCCCAGAGTTGCTATATTGCATACTGCTATCCTCCCAATAGATGCTCTGACCACTGGCTCCAGGTCTGAAAAGTTAACCAAACAATGCAAGTATTCAGTTGCTTTTTGTACCTCTGTTGCTAACGACTCAGCCTGACCTTCGAAACAGTGGGTTGCTTGGTGGGGGGGAGCGGGGAGTTCTTTATTCTCATCCCATGTCTGGGAGGCTCATGGGAGGCGCTATTTAGCTTCTTGCTTCCGGGGCCCCGCATGGCTTGCTTGCATGGCTTACCAGAAGGGCTGACTGGCCTCTTTTTCTTGATGGGCTCCTCCCAGACCCAGCATGGCTTCTGCTGATTCACAGGAGTTGCTTTCTCTAAGTGTCCATTTTTTTTGTCTTTTTGAGATAGGGTCTCACTATGTAGAGTTCAGGCTGTCCTTGAGTTCACTTTGTAGCCCAAGCTGGTCTCAAACTTGCAAGGATCCTCCTGCCTCAGCCTCCTAAAAAGCATCCATCTTTGATTCTTATACTTGTCTTATTGCAGGCTGGTCAGGAAGTGTTCCGGTACCCCAGAGGTTAAGAACCCCTCCTGGAAAAATATATTCCTTGGAGTGGGCGGCCTGGGGCTCCTGAAGCCTCAGACAATTGCTGCCTAATGCTGGAAAGAAAGGGACAGACTCCCAGTGCCTCTCCACACAGATGGCACTGAGGGGCCAGTGCAGGGGCCAGTGACCTCGTGGAGCAGAAGGTCACTCAGGGACCTGGATGGGAGGGATCCTGCTTCACACGCTGGCCTTTCCCGACAGTGCCTACCAACCCTGCCATGCCTGCTCCTGACCTGTAGACATCGATGAAGATGATCAACTTCTGATCAACTAAAAAAACTCGAACAGTCAAAACGTGACATATTGTGTCCTCTTGTCACAATGAGGTGCAGCCTGGAATTCCTCCAACAATGTAAAACAAAGCACCGTCAGTTAAAATTTAAAAATACTGGTGAGTAAAACCAAACTCTCTTTAACAATCAAGCACATTTTGAAGAATGTTTAAAATGAACAAAACACTGTGTATAGAAAGTACGTAATATTAAGAATAAAATAAATATTTTAAATATTTGCATTTACTAAAAACTGTAGTCCAGTCTCATTTATAAATGTAAATGAAATAAATTCACAAATGCTATTATGAAACTGAAAGCAAGAGCACAATACAAATACGTCCTGAAAAGAATTTATTTCCAGAACATTTCATTATAATAATACTTCAGTACAAATAACATATTGAAAGACAACAAAGTACATTATAATTCATCACCTAAAATAAAACAATATTATCATCAACATAGATGCTGAAAGCAGTGAAAATATGAATTCCTTCTTCATTAAAGAGGAAACAAAAACTTCTAATGAAATTATTAGAAAAATGTTTTGCAATGTGATGAAGTAGCCAGGGTAATGCATTATGGGAGAGCACTTTGAGTAATTTCAGTAAAGTCCAGAGGTGGGAGTGATGAGAAATTAAAGAAAATATTGAGGGACAAAATTTTAAAAAGAAGTAAAATTCCATATATTTGTACAATTATATAATTGTATGCGTGGAAAATTCAACCACTGAAAATTAGAAAACATAATTATAACATACAGTATAGAAAGGTAGCTGAGAATAAGGATACAAAACTTCTATGTTTCCTGCGTAAAAATTTACCAGTTAGAAAACAGACCAAAGGGCACATTTTATTTATAATAACGAAAGCCATTTAAATAGCTAGAAAACTATTAAAAATAAAATTGGAAAACAACTGTGGAAAGTCATGGTACATTTGAACGTAAGAGTTCTAGTCTCCCAAAGAGAGCAAGTTTTGTTGAGGAACTGATAAACTTAACATGATTACAATAAAATACTTTGCTTTTTAAAATTTAATTCAATGAATGGTTTTGGTTCTAAATCTGAGGACTGGGGATATAGTTCAGTGTTAGAATCTGTGTTTAGCATGGGTGAGGCCCTGAGTTCAACCTCCAGCATGAGAGAAGAATGGAGAAGAGAGGAGTGGAGAGGAAGGAAAGAAAGGAAAGAAAAAAGAAAGAAATACATTAATAAATAGTTCCACCAAAAACAAAATGGGATGAAGGCTGAAAATAAACCATATAAACAGAAACACATTGTCTGGACAATCAGTGGGGGAAATGGTAGCTTTTCTATAAATGTCATTGAGACTCTGGTGTGTTCTTGAAAAAGACCTTGACCATTTTTTGTTTGTATGTTTTCTCAGTACAGGGGATTAAACCCAGAGCCTTCACACAAAGCAACATCCCCAGCCTTTTTAAACATTGTTTAATATGAACAGCATCTAAGTCCCCAAATTGCCCAGGCTGGGCTTCAACTTGTGATCCTCCTGCCTCAGCTTCCTGGAGTGCTGGAATTATAGGCATATAACACCATGCTTGTCTTAATATTATATTTCTTACAAAAATAAACATTTCAGATTGATAAATTATTTAAGTATAAAATACATGGCCTAAAAATACTAGACCTAAAGATAGAAAATAGTATGTGTACTCATCATACAGTGTTAGCTTATAAACCATTGAAGAAAAGTTTAATCAATTTGCATCAAATACACATTTTTTAAAAAGCTAAAAACAATTCAAAGGCACGTGCCTCTGTGAGAAATGCATGTATTCTTCTCATTGCAGACAGAGAGCAGAATATTAAAATATTCCTAGAACGGGACAAACAAACCCTTCTGGACAATCCTGCAATGGTTGTGAACATCCCATTTATAGAAGAGTCACAGAGGCATTTCCACCCTCAACAACTGGCTCGACCTCAGCACGACGGGAGAAACCTTTTCCTTTTTGTAAAACTGAAGAGACCAGCAAGAAAGCAAATATCCAGAGAAAGCACCTAAGTTAGATCCTCTTGTAATCTGTGGTTTCTGTGTGAGTTACCAAGCCTCCCGGTGAGAGTCAGCTGGCACAATCGATGAAAGCAAGAATACTCTTTTTACTGCAGATCTCTTCACGTGGGTTTATCCTGCCAAAACTTTTCACTTATGTTGCATGGGGTCAGATTGGCGGTGGATACAGTCACCTCTTGTGTCCCAGCGGGAAGACAGAGGGAAGCACTTTGTTATGGGATGATACGGGGTCATCACCACAACTCCACAACAACAACAAAAGCACACAAGTGGGCTGATGTTTAGGTTGAGTTGCGAGACGGGAAAGGACACTGCTACTTGCGAGCATGCAGCACAGATCCGGTGGCAGACCAGTGTCGCCTCTAGACAGTATCTCGAGAGGCTGGATCAGCCAGGGAAAGGCCCAGCCCCGAGCTGGGAGTTGCATATTTCTGAGTTTCTACCGTGGAAACGTGCAGTGCACTAAGAAGCAGGCGAAGAGTCAGATGGGGAAAGGGATGATGAGGAGGTTGTTTATGCTCCCTCCTCAGTTTTTCTCCAGGAACCAAATCTTAGGGACGGAATGGACAATGTGGAAATCAGGACAAGTTGAAGTCACTGAGTATGTGTGTCCTTAAAGGTTTTAGTAATATACTATGTTGCGTGTGTGCACTTTCCTTAAGACATTTATCCCTTTCTTTTTCCTTTTCCTAGAGTGACCAATCTTCATCTAACCTCACGCCTCCTCATAATAAACGGGAATAAATGTACAGGAAAGCAATGCAAATTCTGGCAGGACAGGAAAAAATCCAAGCTGGTAGGGTAGACACACATTCTTTCTGTCTAGCAGAGATGCTGGGTGCTGAATCCTGGATATGGATGTCCAGGCTCGGGACCACTCACTTGGTGCAGTCAAGATGTTGATGGTCCACGGGTCCTTGATGTTGTTAGACTGACTTCTGATGAACACAGACTTCATTGATCTTTTCTTTAAAAGACAAGTTCTTTTGAATAGCTGGCGAGCAGAACTTCTAGCTGCTATGAGAGTGGAGGGGCTAATGAGGACAGATAAGGGGCATTGTGAGAGTCCTGCTGGGTGAAGAAATATCAGGAGGACCCCAAGATGTCTGTAACGGAGAGATGACCCATTAGGCCACACGACCACCGTCTTCCGGTTTTCTCTGTAGTGCTTCTGAGGATGGAGCAGGTGGTTCTGGCCCACAGGCAGAGCTGCTACTGAGAGGAGGACAGGGCCCAGTTGAGCGTGTGCAAGTCTGTCCCACCGGAGGGTGAGGAGTGCCCAGGCCAACTGTCCCTGGGGTCCTGGGTGGCACAGTGCTCTGGCGTCCTGACGATTCCAAGAACCCCAGAGGCATAGAGTTATCCGAGATTGTCATCTGACAAGGACAAATAGGAGTCTGTTAGCAAGGCAGGAAGCCGGGAGGCCCCAGGAAGCAGAGCTTTGGAACAGGAGCACTGGTCGCATCCGCAGGGCCCTGTCTCCTTTTTGAAGGAACTGAGCCAGGCTGGGCACTGCACCCGGGGCTTGCAAGTCCTTGCCAGCTTTCATTCTTGTGATCTCTATTGGAAGTGTGAGCTGCGGAGGCCTAGAAGCTGTGTCACCCAGCAAGCACTTAATTGAGTCAGACCTTCATTCTGCAGCTCCTCAATGGAAATGCAGGGGGACCAGTGGGTCCCCCGTCCTGAATGTCCCACGAGCAAGTGTGAGCTACAGAGCCCCATGCTTTCTTATCAGTCACCACTGAACAGCTAACAGTAGACAGACTAGTTTTAGAGCAATACTAGATATTTTCCAACCCTTATTTATTTATTTATTTATTTGGTGGGGGCGGTGAAGATTGAACCCGGGGTCTTTGCACTGAGCTACATCCTCAGACCTTTCTGTATTTTTTATTTTTGAGACAAGGTGTCTCTATGTCACTAAATGGCTCTGACTGCTGTCAAACTTGCAAATCCTTTTGCCTTGACCTCCCAGAAGCCTGGGATTACAAGTGCGTGCCGCCGTGTCCAGCTTCAAGGTGTCCCTTTGTTTTTTCATTTTTAAACCCGAGTGCTTATAACATATTTGGGTGCATTTGTTGATTTTTCCAATAAATATGTATTGAGGAACTGACTGTGCCAGGCACTGGGGTCCCCATTCTCGAATCCCTGTCCTCAAGGACCTCTGGTTCTCATATGAGAGGAAGGGTCTGGCCGGCAGCATCCAGAAACTGAGGGGCCAGCACCCCCTGAAGCATTGGGGAAGGGGACACCAAGGCAGGATGAGGTTCCTGTCCCCCTCCACGGCCCTGCGGGTTTCCTCCACCCTCTTCTGAAGGCAGCAGGTGGCAGTGGCTTCCCTGTGTCACCCACAGAGATGACATCATGCTCCCCAGGGAGCTGTGGCCAAGCAATCCTCATTCAGAGTCAGCTCCGGCCACCTGCAGGAGCCAAGAGTGTCCCCTCCCAGCCTGTGCCTTTGTTCCCTGGGAGAAAACTTTCTTCGCTTTCTATGGACTCTTGTGTCACGGTGTCCCCAGTGTGAGTCTTGGCTCTTCTCCCAGGAGGGGCTGTGGGATCGGGTTCCCCTGATGAGGGGCTGGAGGCTGGAGCTGTGTCCCTGTCCCCTGAGAAGCCCATTCAGCCCTCAGCGTGCCCTCCCCGGATGGCGACAGGTGAGCCTCTCCTTCCTGCGCCATCCCCAGCGCCGTGAAGACCGCAATTCATCAGTCAGCAGGTTTCCCTTCCACGGCTTTGCCGGCTACCTCTTTCCCCATTGTTGTGAGGCAGGTGAATTCTTCTTTTGTCAGCCGGCTCTACACGTTCCCTGCCTGCTTTTCTCCTGGGATATTCTTTTTCTGGCTGATTGGAAGAGTGTCTATTTTGGGGGGGCTGCAAGACAACAATCGGAATGTCTGAAGTTACCTGCTCTCAGCGGTCTTGCCGGAGCTCAACTGTGCAGTCCCCAAGCCTCTGTGGGTTTTCTTTTCTTTTCTTTTTTTCCTTTTTAGAGATTTTCTGAGGAAGCAATTTTATGATTTCTTTCATGACAGTGGAGTTTCTGTGTTTTCTGGGATGTGTTTTGAAGCTAGGTCCTGTGAAAATCTATTTTATTAAGATATTAAATGCATCAGGGTAGCTGGTGTGACCAGGGTCACACATCAGGAAGAAAGGTAAAAGTCAAATTTCAGTTTTATAACTGCACAATGTTTATGCGTTTTCCTCCTCCACCTACACCCCAACAGGGCAACAGGTCCCGATAACAGGACTAGCAATTGGATCTGGTAAAGATCCGGTGGTTGTCAGTCACTCTCAGTGTAAAGCTGTGTGTCTCAAGGCAGCTGTTTAGCTCAGTGCCAGTACTGTCGCTACCAAATTCTTTCTGGTCACTTTGCTGATTCCCGTGAGACTGCAAGGGAGAATAACATGAAAGTTCCGAAGGAAATTAAAAATAGAGCTATCTTATGGTCCAGGAATCCCATTTCTATAAATGTCCCAAAGAACCGAAATCAGCCTTGACGACATCTGCCCTCTCATGTTCATTGCAGCACTGTGGACTGGAGGTCAGATGTGCTCATGACCTCTGTGTCCACAGAGGGATGTGGTTCTGTCGCTCCTCCCTGAAAAGGAAGATTCTTCTTTATCCAGAGGAGTTGGCAGTCAGTGTCTCGCCCTCTGGCCTCAAGCGAGGAGGGCGCCTCACTGGCCTTGCAGCATGGGTGGGGCTGGGTTTGCCCCATGTCCCCTTGAGGACTTGGCCCACACAGATTCCCTGGTCCTGATGACCAGCACAGAGAGGCTGAGGCATCCTCTGTGGCCTGGGCAGTAGGGAGCCTGTGCCCATCCTAGGACCGTAGGAGGCAAAAAGACGTGGACGAGCCAGGAGGGCGTTATGCCGAGTGAAATGCCAACCAAAGAAGGACCAACGCTGCATGATGCCTATTGGGTAACACATCTCAGATAATCAAATTTTGACAGAGTGGAGGGGTGGTTGCCATGGTCTGGAGAGAAGGGAAAATAGGGTCTCCAGCGTGTACACTTTTAGTTATGAAAGAGACATGAGTTCGGGAGATCCCAACACCATGGGTACAGTTAGGCACACCGTATCATGTAAAAATTTTAGGAGGCTAGCTCTCAGGCTGAGGCAGGAGGATCACAAAGTTGAGCTAAGCCTGGGCAAATTGGCCCATTAGTAAGACTCTAACTTAAAACAAAAAAGAAGGTAGATCTCATGATAAGTATTTTTAACCATCAAAGGACAAAGCAAAATAGAAAATAAAAAAACCCAAAAAACAAAAAACAAACAAAAAACAACAGAAAAATCCCACAAAAACCAACCAAACAAGAATCACCAAAAAACCACACCAAACCAAACTAAACTAATCCAAAACAGAGGCATGAGGACACTTTCGGATGTGATGGGTATGTTATCACCTTGGTGGTAGTGATAAGAGGGAGCGTGTCAGTATGCCCCAAATCGACATAGTGTGTAGATTCATGCATCCATTTTTGTGTATCAGTTGTACATTTGTGAGCTGCTAGAAAGAGGATATTATGTAAACATTAGTAGACTGTATTTAACCTTGAGACTGACTTTTCCTCTACGCATAATGCTTCTGAGACTCACCTTGGTTTTTATTTTTATTTATTTATTTATTTATTTATTTATTTATTTTGGTACTGGGGATTAAACTCACAACCTTATACTTGCCAGGCAGGCGCTTGTGCCACTGAGCTAAATTCCCGGCTCCCCACCTTGGTTTTTAAATGAATGGTTTATTTGTTTTTATTTGCTCTTGTTGCTGAGCAGTGCCCCATTGTAAGGATGCTTCAGGGTTTTTTGAGGCGTTCACCACTGGAGGGAATTTGAGTTGTTTTCAGCTTTGCGATAAGAATAACACTACTGTGAATATCCATGTATACTTTTTTTACAGAAGCATATGTTTTCCTCTTTCTGGGATAATTGCCAAAACCCACATTTTTTGGTTTGTTTTTGGTTATAGGTGATTCATGGTTAGCCTTATCTGTCAAAGTGTCAAATTATTTTTCACAGTGGCTGGACTGTTTTATACTCTCGCGAGTAATATAGGAGAAATCAAATTTCTCCTGATGCTTCCCAGTGTCTTAGTCATTATCCTTACTACCTAGACACCGTACTTTACATCCACAACCTAAAGCAGGAATTTTTTTTTTCAGCTCACATTAATTAGAGGATTCAGGTCATAGTCAGCTGGCTCCAAGCCAAGCCAGCATCGTGGAAGGGTCTGGCGGAGGAGAGTTGCTCACATCATGGTGGTCAGGAAGCAGAGAGAAAGGGAGGCACCGAGGAAGGAGGTGATCTTCCTCTTTGGACCAGGCCCCACTTCCCAACAACACTTTCAGCTGTGGTTTCATCAGTGGTTGAATCCACTGGGGAGCACAGTGCTCCCGGGATCCAAGCACCTCCCAAAAGCTGAACCTCTGAACATGTGAGCCTTGCGAAGACCGTTCTAGATCTGTACTACAGTACTTAGTGTTTGGGATTATCACGATTTTTATTTTAGACATCCTGACAGTGACTCCTCATTGTGGTTTTAAATTTGTCTTCCCCTAAGGCAAATTAGAGCTAGATTCACAAGACACAAGCTCTGCGTCAGGGCGTTGCCTGCTATCTGTATCTGTTCTTTGGCTTTATTATTTTTTAAAATTTATTTATTTTTTTGGTACTGGAGGTTGAACTCACAACCTCACATCCGCCAGGCAGGTGCTTATGCCACTGAGCTAAACCACTGGCTGTATCTGCTCTTTGAAGCAAGGTCTCCTCACGTTTTTGTCACTTTCTAATCACATTGTGTAGTTTTAATTGTTTAATTTTGAGACCTCTTTATATATATGAGGTCATTAAGAGAGTGATTCTTAAACATACTGTCCCAGTTTCTACCTTGTCTTTTTATTCTCTTTGAGTTAAAGAGTTGTTAAAATTTGATGACGTCTAAGTTGTAAAATATTGATAGAGTCTAATTCATCAGTTTTTAGAATATTGGATTGTGTTTTAGGTATCAAATCCAAGAACTTTTTGCCTAGATCTGAGTATTCTATATTTTGTATTTAATACATGATATGTTTTAATCTAATTTGGTATATGATGAGGTAAATTTTCATGAAAGTTATCTATCTCAAATATCTATTTTTCTTTGTTTTTCAGTACTGAACATTCTAACCCAGAGCGTTCACACCAAGCTGCATCCCTAGCCCATTTTTTATTTTTTGTTTTGAGAAAGAGTCTTGTCAACTTATTAAGTTGTCCAAGCTAGGCTCAAACTTGCAACCCTCCTGCTTCTGCTTCCCATAGTGCTACAATTACAGGCTTGTACTACCAAATCTAGTAGCCTATCTATTCTTTTATCATAGTCCCTTCTTATCTATAGAGAATACTTTCCAAGACCATCAGTAGATACCTAAAATCGTGGATAGCACTGAACTATATACTGCATATAATTTTCTCCTATACATATATGCCTATGACAAGGCTTCATGTAAAAACTAGGCACATCAGGAGATTACCCATAAATATTAGCAAAATGGAGCAATAATAACAATATACTGTAACAAAATTGTCAGCATCATGACTGAGGTAAGTTGGGACTGCTAGGTAAATAAAGTGAGTGCTTCTTGAACACAAGCACTTTGATGCTGAGATGTCAATCTGGCAACATAGACAGTTTTTCAGTGACTAAGGGGTAGGCAGCATAAAGGAACTAGATAAAGGAGTTCATATTCCCATAGCATGGCATAAAATGATCCACAGTTTTCTCAAGCTACTTAGGACAACACGAATTTAAAACTTAACAATTGTTTATTTCTGGAATTTTCCACTCAGTTTGAATTGCAGTTGATCGTGGGCACCTGAAACCCAAAGTAAAACTGCAGATAACTGGGGACTGGGCTGTACTGACTGGTTCCTCGGCCTATGGATTTGCACTTTCTCCAGCACCATTTATTGAAAAGACCACCCCTCTAATTCAATTACCTTTGTATACTGATCAAAAACCATTTGGTCCTCTAATGGTTGGTCTGTTTATGAAGACTTCAGGGTGCCCCACCAGTCCCCTGTCACCGAGCCACTGCCTGGATCACTGTCATCTTGTGCCAAATCTTAACATCCTGCCACTTTGTTATTTTTTCTGGGTTTTTTAAAAAAGCTATTCTAGTTCCTTTGCTTTTTTGTATCAGTTTTAGAATAAACTTGTTTAAAACTGCAAGAAATATTAGTGGTTTTCTTAAGAATTATATGAAGACTTGTCTTGCTTACTTTTTTCTTGTTGCTGAGACAAAATAGGAAAGAAAAGTTTATTTAGCTTACAGTTTGTGGAGGTTTCAGTTCATAACCAGCTGGCTCCAAGGCAGAGTGGCACAGGGGCAACAGTTCAAGGCAACAGCCAGCAAAAGCAGTCAGAATAAACCGTGGGGGCCGGGGGAAGCAAGCCTCTTCTCCCTTATATTGTACACAGGTCACACACACCCCTCCTCCCCTATCCAGGGTGGGTGTAGCACTCACACCACCTTTGTGCCTTCCTCTTGCAGGATATTTACAAAGTAAGGATCCTGGCTTCCTGCCCAGCCTCTTAGTTAAACTTCTAAACTTCTCAAGTTGACACAATGTATCAACCATAACAAGACTGTAGTTCAATGTGGAGAGAACTGGCTTCTTTATTGAGTCTCCCAATCTATGCATGTGTTTTGTTGATTTCCCATGTTTTCTTTTAACTTCTTTTAAAAAAAATTTTTTTTTATTTGGGCCTGTTAGTCTTACAAAAAATTGGGTTTCAATGTGGTATTTCTATACATGCTTATGACATATTTTGATCATACCCGTCCCCTCAGAACCCTTCCTTTCATCCTCTTCTTCCTGCCCTTATTCCCTTCCTCTCATCTATTAAGAGTCTAAGAATTCTTTTATCAGTATTTTTAACTTTCAGCATATAGCTCTTGTTCTTATTTTGTTGGATTTCTAATTAGTTATTTTCTCTCTCTCCCTTAGCTATGGTGCATGATATCATTCTTCGATTTTTGGTGTCCACTTGTTTGTTATTTTTATATTTGCATGCAGGAGGGTTTTGGTCATTGACTTTAATCCCACAACTTTACTCAGTTAACCTATTAGTTCTGGGAGGTTTTTGTAGGTCCCTTGGGATTTTCTATGTAGGCAACCTTGTCATTGAAAATAGGGATGGTTTTCTTTCTTTCTTTCTTTTTGAACTGTTTGCCTTTATTTCCCCAATTTCTTGCACTATTTCTAGGACATCCTATGTGGGGATGAGTAAGCGCTGTGACAGTGGGTGTGCCTGAATTTTTTTGGGATTAGAAGAAAAGCATTTATGATGTTAGCTATAGGTTTATTGTTGTTGTTTTAAATGAACTTTAAAAAGAGCACTGTTAGACTTACAGTAAAATTGTGGTAATGGTGTAGAGTTCCCTTACTTAGTGTTCTTATTTTTTTTTCATTGCAGATTTTATTTATTTTTTTTCAAATCCGTTATTTCAAGGAGAAACAAAGAAGAAAAAATAAAACAAAATTTCAAAACATGTCAATCAGGGGGCAACACTGGTACATTCATGGCACATTGTCATCCCCAGATCATTCACCCAGGGCACAAGATACATGCGTTCAATTGTCTGAACAATAGGAGCACAAATCTTTCTCTTCAGTGGACTCAGAGAAATCAGTACTATAACTATGTTAACTAGTTTTTTTACATACATATGTTGTTTCTTTTAGTTTCTCACACTGGTGAGAAAATATGATGTTTACACATGTGTGTCTGATTTATTTCACTCATGAGTATGGTCTCAAGTTGCGTCCATTTACCTATAAAAGTCTCTAGTTTATCCTTCTTTATAGCTGAGTAGTACTCCATTGTATAAAAATACATCTTTTTTTTATCCATTCCTCAGTTGATAGGCATTTAGGTGGTTTCCAAGATCTAGTTATTACAAATTGTGCTGCTATAAACATGTGTGCACATATATCACTGTGGTAGGATTTTTTAATTCTTTTGGGAAGATACTTAGAAGGGGAATAGTTGGGTCAAATGGGACCTCTAGTCCCAGTTTTTTGAGGAATCTCCACACTGATTTCCACAGTGATTGAACCAGTCTGCATTCTCAGTTTTCCTATTATTATATAATGTTAGTGTGGTACTTTTGTTTCAACTGTGAATCAATATTCAGACATTACTAACTCAAGACTGTGCTTTATGCAGAGTTTCTTGGTTTTTATCTAAAGTTCATTTTGTGTTTCAAGATGCTGTCTGGGATTTCACATTTCATTTAGTCATCCTGTTTCTTTAGAATCTTGTTGACTGGGACAGTTTCTTTGATTTTTCTGCTTTTGGATGACTTTGGCAGTGGTGTTGAGGAGTATTGGTCAGGTATTTGGAAAATGTCTTGCAATTGACATTTATGACCATTTGTTTCCCAGTTAGGCTGAAGTTGTGTGTGACGGGGAAGGTAGACCAGGAGATAAATAGATATTTCGATCACATCACACCAAGGGCATATTATATCAATGTGACGGGCACTGTTGATGTTGGCCTTGTCTGTGTGACCAAGATCGTGCTTTTGACGTCCCCATGTTGTAACTTCTCTCTTCTCTGTGCTTTTTGGAAGGCAGTCATGGTGTGACCCTTGCTTGAGAAGCAGGAAGTCATTCTTTGCCTCCTGGGAGGTGGGAACTGAACTAACTATTTGGAATTCTTCTGTGTCTAAGATATTTCTACTTTTCTATTTATTCGTCTCGTCGTTGTTCTATCTCAGCATGGACTTGTGCTGATTTGTTTTATAGTTTAGGTTGCTAAATATTTTTTATTCATTTCGTGGCCCAGGTTGCTCTCCATCTAGCTTTGGAGAATAATTTTTGTTCTTTCCTCTGTCCCTGTAGCAGGCCCTGCATGTCAAGTGCTTGCTTCCTGTCACCAACAGGTCCTGCAGTCTTACTTTGGGTATTCCCTGCATAAAGCATGTAATCAGTGGATCCTCTAAGCAGGTCCTATTCCTTTTCTTGGAGATGGCATGTGAAACAGGGTGTTGGATGCACTCAGTGCTCTTGGAATGTCGTTACTGCCAGGCCTCTTAGCTGATGGAGCAGCACATGCACTGTGCACACACACCACACACACCTCTGTATGTAACCATTTGCATCAGTGTGACACTAAACAGAAGTCCATAATGGCCAACAGCTGCAATTCTAATCCATTACCTGTCCCCCCACCCTATACGTAGATTCCCACTCGGGGCACCTGCTCCTCTCCCACGCTTCGTGTTTTAACTCATTCTCTCCCAGCTGTATGAATTGTTCACCCACACTTTCATGGGAAGCACCTTCACCCAGTGAAGTTGTTTCAATGACGTACAATGAAATAGCTTCTTTTGTCACATTCTGCATCCCATACTAGGATTCAACTGACTTCATAAACGATTTTCTTTAATTGGTATAACTAAGGTTCATTCTTTGTGCTGTAAAGTTCAGTTGCTTTTGACAAATGTGGGACTTGCGTATCCATAAGGACATACAACAGATAGTTTCATGACTCCGAAATTACCTGTTATGGTTTTCTTATTTCCATTTCCTCCCCATTTTCTCTAACTCTGGTTGACATAGATCTTTCCTAATGTTCCTAGTTTTGAATTTTCTAAAATGTTACATAACTAGAATCATAGAGTACGTGGCTTTTCAGAATGGCTTCTTCAAAGCTAAGTGAGTTCTTTTACCTAATATATATTGGAAATTCATTCATACTTTGTGACTCCTTTGTTTTCCTCAATGAGTAATATTTTATTGTATTGTTCTACCACAGTTGGTTTATCCATTTACCTTTTGAAACATGTCGTTGTTGCTTCCATTGTTGATGATTATGAATATAGCTTTGATAAACATGCCTGCATAGGTTTTTATGTGGTCATGTTTTTAAACTAGTTGAGAAAATTTCTAGGAATGTGCTTGACAGCTTATATTTTAAGACTATGTTTGGCATTGTGAGAAACTCCTGAAATGCCTTAGAATTATTTTGTATTGAGTAACAGTGAATGGAATTCATTCAGAGTTCAACTGATTTCCTGTTGTTCTCTGTATTCTCACCAGTATTTTGTACTGTCACATTTTGGATCTTAGTCTTTTTAATATCCTAATGCTTTTCCTTGTTAGTGGTATTTCATTATTCTTTTAATTTAAAATTCCTTAATGGCAAATGATGGTGAACATCTTTTAGTTTCTCTCTGCATATCTTTTTCATGGAGGTGTGTGTTCAGATTCGTAACCCATTTTTTAATTGGACTTTTTCTTACTGTTGAGTGTAAGAGTTCTTTGTACATTTTAGATACAACTTCATTATCAGATATGAGTTTTGCAAATATTTTCTTTATGCCTTAGACTTGCCTTTTGATTCTTTTAATAATGTCTTTGGCAGGAGAGATGCTGTTAATTTTAATAAAGTTCATCCTATAACATGTTTTCATGGATAATACTTTTATTGTATCTAAAATCTCATCACTAAATACAAGGTCTCCTAGTTTCCCCTAGAAGTTTTATGGTTTTGTGATTTAAAACTAGGTAAATGATTTATTCTGTGTTAATTTTGTGTAGTTCTGTGTAAGCTGTTGTGTAAGGTCTGCATCTAGGTTTACTGGATTTTTTTATGTGTTGATGTTCTGTTGGTCCAGCAGTGTTTTTGTAAATTCTTCTTTACCCTTTGACTTGTATTTGCTCTGGTTAAAAATCAATTGACCAAAAAAAAAAAAATCAACTGACTATATTTGTGTGGATCCACTTTTGTTTCCTTAATTTTGTTTTATTGATCTATCTTTTCATTACCTCACTGATACTATGCTGCTTTGATTATTATGGCTTTATAGCATATCTTGAAATTGGCTAGTGTGGGATCTTCAACTTTTTTCTTTTTCAGCACTGTGTTGCCTATTCTAAATATTTGCCTTTGATAATAAACTTTAGAATCAGATTGTCAATATCCATGAAACATTTAGGTAGGATTTTTATTGATAATCTATAAGATCAAGTTGGAAAGAATTGACATCTTATGTATTATCTTCCAACCCACAAACATGAAATAGTCCAGTTATCCTTGATTTGTCTTCTCAAAATTTTGCAATTTCTGTCCCATAGTTTCGTACATGCTTATTTTAAAAACTTATAGCTAAGTATTCCTTCTTTGGCATACAATTGTGTTTAGTTTTTAATTTTTCCTATTTTAAATTTTAATTACTTGCCATTTGTATATAAGAAAACAATTGGTTTCTGTCTATCAACCCCGCACCCTCTAAGTTTTCTATAATCTCCTATTGATTTTAACTACAGCTTTGTTATTGCTGTTGTTGACTTAATTTTGGGTCTGTTCTACACAGACAGGGATGCTTTCTATAAACAAAACCCAAAGCATTTCTGGCTTCACAGCTGGGTCCTTTCTGCTGTGGTTATCACTTTCAGTGATGTTTAGTAAGGGTGAGAGAGGACTCCTTTGCCTGATCCTCAGTGTCTGGTCATCCATGGAGAGGGTTCAAGGTTTCCCCACTAAGTATGAATATACTAAGTGTGTTAGTTGTAGGCTTTGGTATTATTCCTTGCCAGAACTGTGTTGCTTACTTTTCTCTCTTTGCTAGACAAAATGCCCAATGCCCAAAATAAAAGAAGGAAATGATTACTTAGCTTACAGTTTGTGAAGGTTTCAGTCCATACTCAGCTGGCTGCAAGGCAGGGTGGCACACGACAGAGGGCAACAGTTCATAGTGGTGGCAGATACCAAAAGCAACAAGAGCAAAAGTGGCAAGGGAGGAGCACATAGAAAAGGCTCTTTCCCTCTATTATCCAGTATGTAGGCCACACCTACCTAGGGTGAGTGTAGCACTCACACCCATAATCCAGCATTGGACCATGAATTAATCACAAATTCTAGAAGCCCACCCCCATGCCTGCATGAGGCTTTGGGGGGACATCCAGACTCAAACAATAACATTTTGCCCCTGGTCCCCCAAAGACTCATGCACATCCTTTATGCAAAAGACGTTTAGTGCATCTCCAAGAGTTGCCAAAGTCCTACCAGTCTCACCATTGCTAAAAAGTTCAAATCCCAAGTCTTCTCCAAGATCTAAGGCAGACTCTTAGCTGTGAGCTCCTGTACAAATGAAAAGAAAGTTAAATACTTCCAACATTCAATGGCACAAAATGAACATTACCATTCTAAAAGGTACAAACAGGGAAATACAAAGGAATGGGACCAAAGCAAGTCCCAAATCCAGCAGGACAAATATTAAGTCCTGTAGTTCCATGTGGAATATCTGGAGAAATCTGTAGTAAATTCTGAACTCTAAAAGACTTGTGTAACTCTGCACCCTGGCACTTTCAGTGGTTGTGGCTCCTATGGCTTCTCTCTTAGGCCTACTCTGCTCAATTCTTGCAGCTTTCCTTAGATGATCCATGTTTCTGGCTTTTCAAAACTTCTGAGGTCTCCACTGCACCTTTGACTTCACCCTCAGAGCTTCACACACTGCCCTCTCAGGGGCCCACTGCCTGGGCTTCCAGGTCTTTTCAAATTGGAGTGGAAGTCTTTTTAACCTCAGAACTCTTATATTCTATATGCACTTAGAACCAGTACCATGTGAATGATGCCAAGGTCCGCTGCCAGCTGGAACAGTAGCTAGGCTTTCCTCTCTCTTGGCTGTAGGGGTTGAGTGCCTGGATCACTGGGCACCCTGAATCCAATTCCAAGGAACAAATTCTCTTGGCCACTGCTATTCTGTAACCTAGTGTGGCTGCCGCCTTTCTGGAATATGGTGCTCTGTGGCTTTCTCCTCAAAGGAAAACCTTTCACTTTTGCAGTTTTGAGGTTGCATGTGGTAGAGAGTTGCTGCTTCTTGTGATGCCCTCAGGCCATCTTTTATATTTTCCTGTACCTTCTCGGCAATCAAGATCTCCTCAGTTCTATTTTTTCAGTTCACAGCTTTACTGGAGCTTCCCTTCTGGCCAAACTCACAATGTTTTAAATCATCTTGCTGGGCTTTTTTGCTTTTGATTTGCAACATAAATCTGGCTAAAAGCCCCCAACAATAGCCATGCTATTGCCTCAACACTTGACTGCCTTGAAATTTTTGTACCATATTAATTAGTCCATCACCGTTAATCTTAGTCTCAAACAAAGTCTCTGGACATGACCAAAATGCAGACAAACTTTCTGCCAAGTCATACCACACATCATCTGGACCAGTGCAGTCCTTCTTCCCAGCAGAAACCTCCAGAGCCTGAACTTTACCAGTTTTATGGTCTTCTGAGTTCTGACCAGAATGCTCCACTCTTTCAAGTGACATCTCTGAACCTTTCCAAACTCTTCCCAAAGCCATTCCTAAAGGTTCTTCAACATGATCAGGTATAGTCACAGCAGTGACCCCATTTCTCTGGTACCAAATTCTGTGTTGGTTACTTTTCTCTCATTGCTGAGACAAAATATCCAATGTCCAAAATTAAGGAAGGAAAGATTTATTTAATTCACAGTTTGTGGAGTTTTCAGTTGTCTCCAACACAGGGTGGCTCATGGCAGAGGTCAACAGCTCATGGTGGTGGAAAACAGCAAAAGCAACAAAAGCAAAAAGGGACAAAGGGACAAAAGCGAGGGGGACGTAGAGAAGACTTTTTCCCTGTTTTGTATTGTACATAGGCCACATTCACCCTAGGGTGGGTGTAGAACTCACCCCCATAATCCCAGCATTGGACCATGAATTAATCACAAATTCTAGAAGCCTGCCCCCATGACTGCATGAAGCTTTGGGGGGACTTCCAGACTCAAACCATAAAAAGGACAAAGACATCTTCCCTCTCTATATAGTTCTTTTGAAAGTTTCATCGTAAGTGATACTGGATGTTATAAAATGCTTTTTCTATATCAGCTCATGTGATCACGTGTGCTTTCTTCAGTATATTTATATAATAGAGAATGTTAACTTTTTAATGTTGAGTGAATTTGTATACCTAGAATAAATTCCACCAAGTGATGCCACACAATTCTTTTTATACATCGTTGGATTTCATGTGTAAATATTCTTTTAAGGATTTTGCATCTATGCTCATGATTGGTCTACAGTTTTCCTGCATTTTAATGTCCTTGTCTGGTTCTCATATTTGGGTATTAGGGTAAGGATGGCATCATATAATATATTAGGAAGCATTCCCTCTGCTTCTATGTTCTAGAAGAGATTGTGAAGAATTGATACCATCTCCTCTTAGTTTGGTAAAGCTCTCCTGGCTTAGTGCCTTCCTTTTCAGAAAATTTTGACTCAATTTTATTAATCAATCCAGGCCTACTTAGATGATCTATTTACCCTTGGTTAAATATGGATACTTTGTGTCTTTTGAGGGATGGATTCACTTAATTTAGGTGGTCAGATTTGGGGCATAGAGTTGTTCAAGGCACTCCTGATTGTCCCTTTAAGGTGCCCTAGGACACCAGTGGTGATTTTTCCTTTAGTTTTGAAGTTGGAAATTTGTGTTCTCTCTCTTTTTGCTTAGTTTAGCTGAGAGCTTAATTAGTTAATTTAATTATCCTTTCAAATGACTAGCTTTTGTTTTGTTAGTTTTCTCCATTGTTTTTCACTTTCAATTTCATTGCTGCTCCGATTTTTATTATTTCTTTTTCTTTTTTTCTGTTCCCTGAGTAGAATGTTACATTAATTCTCTTGAGATTTCTTTGATTTGTATCCTCTTTAGAAGTGCACCGTTCAACCTTCAACTACTTTGCAGTCCCCAGCTGTACTTCTGTTATAGATTTCTAATTCAATTCCACTATGGGCTGAGAACATACTCTCTGTGACTTCTGCTTTTTTGTATTTGTTAGGTTGTATCTTAGAACATTTTATTTTTGTTCCCTTTTCCAGGATAATTTCATTGAATGTGGAATTCTAGATGATAGATATTTTTTCTTTCAACACATTAGCTATTTCCACTCTGCTTTCTTCTTGCTTGTGTGGTTTTTGAAAAGACCACAACAGATTCCTATTCTTGTCCCCTGTTGGTAAGATTTCTGTTTTTCTGGCTGCTTTAAAAGACATTCTTTGCTTTGGATTTCCACAGTTTGAAAATGGTTTGCCCAGTTGCAGACTTTTGGTATTTATTTATTTTTTTGGTGTTTCTGAGTTTCTTGTATCTCTAGTTTGGTGTGTGCTAGTTAAAAACATTAACTGATAAGAAAAATTTGCGCATATTAAGGAAATTTTGCACATGTTTATGGCATGCAAAATTTCATGTTTATGTATATTATGGAAGGTTAAATTATTTAACACATGCGTACTTGTTGTTAGTGCGTGATCACTTAAATACCCACTATCCCAGTGATTTTCATATATTCAATGTGTTGCTTGCTATAGTCACTATGATGTATATTAATTGATTAATCTCTTTTATCTGAATGAAAGTTTGTCTCCCTGACTGACATCTGACCATCCTCCAACTCTGATCGTCCAGTAACCACTGTCTACTTTCTTGTATGAATTTGACTTTTTAGATTTCATTAGTAAGAGTGGTTATAATTTGTCTTTTTTTGCTTGACTTTTTTCCTCATCCTCCCATACTTTTCCATGTTGCCACGCATGTCACATTTTGTTTTGTTTTGTGGCTATTACTCCATCATGGATACATGCTGCAGGTTTCTTATCCACCCACCCACTGATGGATACACGGGTTGATTCCACATCTTGGCTGCTGTGATTGGGGCTGCAGTAGCGGAGAAGAGCAGGGAACTCTTCAACACATTGATGTGACTTCCCTTGGCTACATCTCAGCAGCAGGACCCTGGATCATACGGTGCTTCCATTTTTAGTTTTAGGGGAACCTCTATGCTGTTTCTTTTAATGGTGGTTCTCATTTAATTCCCACCAAGTGTGTGCAAGGTCCTCTTTTCTCCTCATCCAATGGCTGTCCTTGACTTTTAGATAATGACCATTGTAATAGGTGTGAAGTGATACCTCTTTGTGGTTTTGATTTGCCTTTCCCTGATGATTAGTGATAGTGAGCCTTTTCTCATGTGCCTGATAGACATTTGTACGTGTTCTTTTGAGAAATATCTACCCAGGTTTTAAGTGGGTTGCTTTCTTGCTATTGAGTTATTTGAGTTCCATATATAGTTTCTATATTATAGGTATTATAGGTTTCACAGCCTACCTGTTTAATGTCTGTTCTGATTTATGATCTACTGTTCCCACTTAGGACCCCTAGTTGGACTTACAGTGCAGGAACATGGGCAGCAGTGTGACCCTACTTTGCTTCTGTGTATGAAACTTCACAGATTTCTTGGTGAGTATACTGTCTGCCATGTGTTCTCAAAACAGCTATGTTAGACCTAGAGGCTATGGGTCCAAATGTGAATGGTTCACAAAAGTGGAACAGCAAATGAATGAACTTTTATGATGCTATCATGAAGTTTGTGAAGCAAAAAAGAAAATGATAGAACAGACCACACCAACAGAATTCTTCTTGAAAGCAACACCCAGGAGCCCTATTACTAATTCTTCCATTTCTACTTCATCATCTCCCTTACTTGGTCTTTCATATCTCCTGATAGTAATTCTGATGATGACACTGACTAGGACTTTGAAAGATTCAATGACTAAAATGTTAGTATGAATGTCTTTTTTTCTTGTGCGGCTCTGTTCATCTTATTTACTGAACCTCAATGTCTTTTTATTGTACAGTATGCCTTGTTTATACAGTACTGAAATTTTTGCTGGTTGTACTGTACAGCACTGTAGCTTTGTGTTCTGTTATACATTATGGTACTACACGTGAGAGGTATGCAAATATAAGTAAAGCCATCAAGTTGGAGTTTCCCTTGGCCATTTCTTTGTTCTGAATATTGCACATACTAGATACAATTCCTTATTTAGCAACCAATTCAATACCACAGGAATGAAACTCATTTGTCAGATGAGAAATACCTGTGATCTCTTAGATGAACGGTTAGCAAATATTTTCTCATTCTATAGGTTGTCTCTTCATTGTGTTAATCACTTCCTTCGCTTTTCAATCCTACTTCTCTATTTTGGTTTTGTTGTCTGTGCTTTTCAGGTGACATCAAGAAATCACTGGCCAGACTAATGGCATGAAGCTCTTCCCATAAATTTTTGCAAGCAATTTTTGATAGCATTAGGTTTCATGTTGAATTTTAACCCATTTCAAATCGTGATGAGATAAAAATCTAATTTCATTCTGCTGCATGTGGATATCCAGCTTCCTCTGCAGCATTTATTGAGCCAACATTGTGTGCTCCTGGTATCTTTTTCTAAAATCAATGGACCAACTGTGTGGGTCTATTTCTTGCCTACTTCTTTGTTCTGTTGCATTGATATATATGTCTTTTTTTTTTTGTAACTATTGAGCTGTTTTGATTACTGTAATTTTGTATTAGATTTTGAGGTCAGTTAATGTGATGCCTCCACTTTTGTTCTTTCTACTTAAAACTACTTTGACTATTCAGGGTCTTTTGTATTTACATTCAAATTTTAGAATTGCTTTTCTCTGTTTATGTGAAAAACATTATTGAGATTTTGATTGATTTCAAATTTACTGTAGATCACTTAATAACCTGGACATTAAAAAATGACTTCTATGTGTGCACATCAGATATCTATTAATTTATTTGTATTTTCAATTTATTTCACCACTGTTTCATAATTTTTGGTAGTACTTCCTAATTTGGATGCTTTTTATTTCTTTCTCTTGCTTAATTACTATGGCTATGGCTTCCAGGGTTATATTGTAAATAGAAGTGGTGAGAACAGGTAGCCTGTCTTTTTCCTGATCCTAGAGGAAAATCTTTCAGTTTTCCTCTTTTGAGTGTGAAGTTAGCTATGGTTTGCTTTATGTGGGCCTTATTTGATGCCATCATTAATTTTGAAATTCTCAGTTTTTTTTTTCCTCAAAATATTTCTATTCCTAGTTCTTTCTCTCTTCTTTCAATATCCTAATTATATGGGCCATACTTCTTTTGACATTCTTGCGTATTTCTTGGATGGTTTGTTTCCACCTCCTTCAAACTTTCATTTCATTTTAAGACGTTTTATTGATGTTTTCAGATCTACTTTTGATTTTTTCCTTAGCTCTATTCAATTGACTGGTGAACCCACCTAAACCATTCTGCATTTTGGTTATGCTGTGCTTTGATCTGTAGCATTTCTTTCTGCTCTTTGGAGTTCCCATCTCTGCTTGCATTATGTCTCTGATCTTGCCCATTGCCTCCTCTCTCACTTTAGCTCCTGGCCCAGTTTCTGCCTGATTATTCCGTGCTCCTGCCACATCTTAGTCTGGTTCTTGTGCCAGCTTTGTTCCTTTCACTGACTTTTGTGCATCTTGTAATTTTTGTTGAGAACCGCTCAGCACCGTCTGATGGTTCCTTTTAAGGTGCCATCCTCTGCATGTGGGAGGAAGTGTGTTCTCAGCTTAGCTCTCTTGAGTCCTTAGGAGAGAAACTACCAGAATATGCTCTCCAACATGAGTAATAATGTCCTGGTCAAGTCTGACCCAGTCCATACAGCTCAGGGGGACCCCAAGACCTGAAGTATATGGTTTTAGGAACCTTCAAAAGCTACAATCCAATCCGCCCTCCCACTGATCTATTTCATGGCCCCTATGTCTGTGCATGCTCTGTGTGTGTTAGTCTAATGCAACATTCACTGGTCTCTGCATAAAAAGAAGTTATTAAAAAATAAGATATTTTACTGAGGCTTGGGGTTGTTAGGGATTGGTAGACCATTTCAGGATGCACAGAAAGTTTACAAAATACATTTTCTTTCCCCTTGTTCTCTGTGGTCCTTCCTTGCCATCTTCATGGGTGGGAGGTGGCTCTGCCCTGCCCCCGGTCTGTCCTCCCAGTCTCACAAATCCCCTCTCATCCCCCATCCTCTGCTTTGTCTCTTCCATCTGTTTTTCTTCTCAATGACCCAAAAATGCCCTCAATGCCCTACTGAAAACACACTGCTGACCTTTAGCTGATTTGGGACACGTGGGCTTTCAGAAAACTCTGGTCCTGAGGTATCTCTGCCTGGCTCCAAAACTAAGCACAATCAGTAGATATTTCTGTTATTTATTCAGTTCATATGATGGACATTGGAATAAACATCTGGAATTTTAAAAATTTGCCTATGATTGCAAGTATTTATAAGCTCGTTCATCTCTATATTTCATGACCTGTGTGATCACAATTCTCTTGATGTCTGAAGAAAAAAAGCAAATGTTAACTCACTATTATGTTAACTCAGTATGATCAATTTTACATCTTTCTCAGTCCTCCTTTGGGAAACCACAGCAAGTGTGTACTAGTTAACAGTTTCTAAGCATCTGTGATGAGTGTGTATGTCATAGATGAGATCACCAAGCTATGACTGGGAAGAGTGTTCTGAAGTGGTAGTGGAGGGAGTTGAGCTGTCCCAAAAACATGTGCCTTGCTCGATGGTGCCAGGGGCACTCATGATATGCACATACTGCGTGGTCACTGCCTGAATCTTAACTGCAAGGTGCCCTGCTAATAGTGTAGCCTTATGTATTTTCTGGCTGCAGAGAGTTTCTGTCTATAAAAATATGTGGTCTCCAAGTAAAAAATTGATTAAATGTTCCAATGAAAAAGTAGAGGTTAAAAGCAGAGAAACAAAAATTAAGAAAAACAAAACAAATCCCTGTAGGCCATTATTTTAAGAAATGCATATAGACACAAGATACACACACACACATCTCAAGACAATGTGGTATTGACATAAGGTAGACATATGTATTAATAGAACAGAATAGAGACTCTAGATAGAGACTCATTCAAATTATATC
Source organism: Dasyprocta punctata (assembly GCA_004363535.1). NCBI lineage: Eukaryota > Metazoa > Chordata > Mammalia > Rodentia > Dasyproctidae > Dasyprocta > Dasyprocta punctata. Next base: position 29,563 of record RJWM01005930.1, on the reverse strand, counting down.
GATCAGATTTCCATTACTGGGACAAAATACCTGACACTAGCAATTTAGAAGAGGAGAGGTTTATTTTGGATCATGGTAGTAGTACCTTATGGTACTAACCATAAGGTACTACTGAGCAATGAAGAGGAATTAAATACTGTATTATATAATGACATGGGCATTTTCAAGAATATACTGAACAAAAGAAGCCAGATAATTCATGATTCTATTTATATGAACTTCAAGGACAGGCAAAATAAATATATGGCAGAATGTTTTCTGCCTTTGGGAGGTGGAATGCATTGGGAAAAGACAGGAGGGAGCACTTCTGGGATGACAGATATTTTATATCTTGACTGTAACCTGTGCTACAGAGGTGAGTACATTTACCAAAACACCTTTAATTAAATAGCCCATATCTGTACATTGAAATACACATATATTTTGCATCAAGATAAAATTGGAAAGGTTATTTATGTCAACCACTAAAAGCCACTTTCTTAGGTCAGAGGGTCCAACTCTTCTCCTATTGTGAGCCTATGTCAACATAGGCTTTCTGCCAAGGATGTGCATTTAGATCTCTTGGTAGCAATGCTTCATTATTATTAAACTCCTGTGCTGAAATTTAGTGCAAGATATCACGTAGCTGCAATGATAAGCATCTTTCTCTATCCTGCCATGATGGCTGTGTGGATTTTCACAACATTCCTTGAGTGCATAGTTGGTCAATCTGAATCTGTTATTTTCTTTTTTCCCAAGGACTTCTAATACTTGTAAGAAGACCCAGCATTTCCTCCGTCTTTACATTCCATAGCTTCCATGCAATTTATGTGCCAAACATGCTCTGGAAAGAGATGTGAATGTGAAAGAGGAGGGAGACAGGGGTGTGGAGAGATTTGTACCTCAGTTCTAAATTCTTAGCAATAAATTTAATAGCATGGGGCAGTGGTTAAATCCCTGTTCCTGGAAGGATTGAGGCCAAGGCAGATTATACTTGTTAGAAATGTCAGAGACAGGAATACAATATGTGGCCTGGGATTTGATAATGTGGTCTTTAATGTTCCTTCTGGCTCTCATTCATTTCTTCCATCAGTTCCATCACTCATTCCTGCCCTTGGGAACACGCCAGGCCGTAGGATATGCAAGCGATTCTCCTTGGCCTTCAGAAGCATAGCTAGTGAGTGCTGATTCTGGAGACCTATTTTTGTCTTGCACATGCACATCTTTTTCCAAGCACAGAGGGCAGGTGTGACGCTCTTAAGCAGCTGCAACCTCCGGTGCTATCTGATGGTGATTCTTTGTGACTGTCAAGTGGATTCCTCAGAGATGATGCTGTTTTTAGCTTTGGGGTTTCTAGATGGAATCGGTGTTTGTTTATTTATTTGTTCCCATGTAGAAATCTGAACTTCTTGTTCTGCCCTATTTTTGAAAACATCCCATAATCAGGAAGAACATGTCAGGTGCAGGATCCAGAGAAAGCCACCTGTACAAGTGTGATACCTGTGTTCTGGGATGGGAAAGAGTCCAGATGAGTTGCTAGATGGACCTGAGTTCAATTCCTGGCTGACTCTTGCACCAGTTGTTGGACATGGGGTGAGGTACTCACATACTCATGCTTTAGTGTCCTCAGCTATAAAATGGGCAGGATCAATGTGTCCCTCCCGGGTCTTTGAAGTCACAGGTCTGAAACCCTAAAGGCTGTGCCTGGCACTGTGCCTCTGATGCACACTCACTGATTTTGATCATTTCCAGTATTTTTATGTGAGATGGCAGGGTAGAGCACACAAGGTACTGGACTGAGACTTGGGAGGGTACCAGTGTCACTGTCCCAGAGTGGAGCTTATGGTTACAGGGGACTCACAACTGGCTCTCGTTGCTGGCTCTCATTGGCCCTCACATGGAGAGAGAGAGAGAGAGAGAGAGAGAGAGAGAGAGAGAGAGAGAGAGAGAGAGACCCTGGCTTTGGCTCAGGGTCAATCCTACACTTACAGGTGTATTGTTAAAAATGCATATATATTTTTTTAAAAAACACTCAGTATCCGAATTAAGGGGATTCTGCATTTTATCAGTTGTTCTAATTTTAAGCAGATTTGACCTCTAAAAAGCACAGAAGAAACTGGTAGTCGACAAGGTCCCTTTGGAATTGGCTTAATGCGAGCATGCTGATTTAACTGGATCCCCTCAGGCACCAGGTGCTCTACAGGTGTCTGCGTAACTCCAGTGCTGGGCACTGCCCCAGGGATGTGTGCACTGCTGGGTTTGAGGACCCATCGCTGGTGCCAGGGAGGAGGTGCTGATTGCCCAAGCACCACTCATTAGTAGTCTCAAAGGTAGGGAAAGAAATCTGGAATCAAAATATCAAGCCCGACACTCAAACACATTACTGCGGCCAACAGAGATGTCGAACAGAAGTGTATTTCCCGACAGGAATATTCTCTCTGTACCCCCAAATTTGTATAATTAACATAATAAAAACTATTTGATTAAAAAAGAATGTTCCCAATATTTGATATTATTTATATGCCTCCTTTGTAAATTATCTTTAATTGTATCATATTGATAAAAAATTTGTTGCTAAGTTTTATACACAAACAATCACATTGAATTAATCTTTCTTTTCCCTTCACCCCACACTCTTCTCTCTTTCACTTCCCTCTCTCCATTGTCCTGTCATTCTTTCATACTACAGTAAGGAAGGTATGCATGACTCCCTGGTGACAGTGTTATTTGAGGTTGGCCCTGGGCTGTCCACACAAGAAGGAGATGCATCCCAGGACTGATGCCAGGGTACCGAGGGCTCCACAGCCCCACAGCTGAGGATCAGGGGGTGTCGATCATCAGTAACCCTTGAGCCAGGCAGAGGAGCTTGGCTGTCACCCTGGAGGGAGTGGCCCTGATTGAATTCTTTCCGTCTTTTGCCTTCTTTTCAGTGAACTATATATGAAGGCATATAAAACCTGATGGTGCTAGTTCAGAAATAGTAGTGCAATGGTATACAACGGACCAATGTCTGGCTTCAAAGCAGAGCCTGAACAGATCTTTTGAGACCTTTCACTCTCTTATGCAGGTTGGCCTTTCCTTGGCTGTGCATCTTCATCTTAAGTGTGTATATCTGTAAGAGGAACAGGCCTTTGGTGTTGCTGAGTTTTCTGTAAGTGACAGTGCAGCTCAGATCTTGCTGTGAGACTGTACCCAACAGTACAGATTTGTGTTGATGCTCTAACTCAGGAGTGTTTTATTTATGACTGTGCTGAAGGAACACAAGCTGCTTGCCCCCTGCATAGAGGAGCTCCCGGGCTTCTGCATTATCCCCCGTTTTTATGTTAATGAACACGCTACTCTGAACTTCCCCACCTCAGTGGTCAGCTTGATTGGCTTTGGGATTGGCAGAGCTCACCCTGGGTGTGTCTGGGGAGATCGTGGAGGTGTGCCCACAGTACAATGAAGTAGGTCCTGGGTGGAAATCTTGGCCATGGCATTATTTTACTGGGGGAACTTAGTGAATTGCAGGTCATTTTTTGCACTTATCAAGGTGTCTGCCATGCTGGGTCACAACACAAACTAAATGGGAAAATGCAAATAGAAGTGCTTGTCATTCATTCATTCATTCAACAAATATTTAGTGAGTGCCTGTTTTGTGCTAAACACTAGGTTACGAATTTCCACAGAACTTGTGTTAGGCTAAACTGAGGTGCGACTGAGACCACTGAGGCAGGCAAAGTTGTAGCAACATGCGAGGACTTTATTGTTGACCCGGTGTGGTCAGGCCAAGGGCGAAAAGACTGTTGGCCCTGAGCAAGGGGTGAGGGCATGTTTTTATAGGGGAGTTCAGGTAGGGAATGGAGGTATTGCTGGGGGGGTGCAAAATTTTAGGTTGCTGAGTAGGGGGTCTAAGTCTAGGTGGTAGACAGGGTTGGGTACAGCAGTGCTGGCAGGCACAGCGTGTCTCTTGTAGTTTTTCATGGAACCAGCTCTTTCCTGTTGAACGCCATGTCCCCCTAGGTGTGAATAACATCTATTTGGGGGAGGTTTTCTCTTCTATTTGGGTGGGGGTCTAGCTCAGAGATCTGACAACTTGTACTTTCCAAAAGGAATATCCCTGTAGAAAAATATAGCTATATAAATAAACATTTCATTTGATTTTTAGAAGGTGCAGTGACTAAAGCACAGCTCTGGGGAAGCCTCGCTGAGGTTGAGCAAATTAGAGAAGGGATTCCAGGTCAAATCAGGAACAGATAAACCCTAAATTTTAGTTGATTAAATGGCAGGAAACGTGCTTCCCTCTCCTGTGAATGTCCAGGGCTGCTATGTGGATGGGCAGGCTGTTCGCCTGTGGACACTCAGTAGCCCAGGATGGTAGCTGCTCTGTCTTATGTCGTGTGGCTTGTGATCCTGTGGTATCACCATCTCTCAGGAAGGACGAGGCTGGAGAAGCACTGAGAATTTGGCAGGGATGGAAAGGAGCAGCCCTATTGCCACAGCTCTGGGGAGGCCGGGTTCTGAGCTCCAGTGTGTGTGAAGCAGGAAGGAGAAGCAGCTCCATCCTCATCCCTGCAGGATGCTTGGGAAGAGGGAAGCTTGTTCCTGCCCTTAGCCTGAGCTGGGAGAAGGCGGTGGATAGTAAATGCACAGAGTGGACCCTGAGGTGGCTTAGACGGCCCTGGGAGAAGGTGAGCAGCCTGCATCCAGGACCAGCAGGATGCATCAGGAACGCTGAATCTTGTCTGAAGAGCAGTTTTCAAATTGGAGATTTCCTAGACGGCTTGATATTTTCACATCATCCCTCTGGCTGCAGCAGGAGAAACCCAAATAGGACAGAACGCTGGGGCAGGACTGCAGGAGGCCTGGTGGGTTCTGGCTGCCAGAGTTGATGGGGTTATGGGTCGTAGAGAAAGGGAAATGCAGACCCTGCAGACAGAGGCTGGTGGCCTCTCCCCTGCTCTCCAGACCCTCCAGGGGTACTGCAACGTCCACAAACCACTTATGTGATGTTTATGGACACACAGGTTAAAACCTGCAAGTAAATTGAGCTCTAAACCATTGGGAAGTCAGAGACAGACTGCTGTTTGTGTGAAGGCTTCTTTCACTGACTATAGCAGACTTTGAAGAAAAGCAAAATTTTCAGTGCATGAAAACTGTTCTGTGACTATTTCCAAACTAATACTTCTATATTCTTTGAGAGAAATGTGCTTTAACAGAAAGATTTGCTAATGTAACGTTTTAATGTCCTGCGGGAAAAATGACATTAAAACAGTCAGGCATCTGATGGATATTGTGTAAATCGCGCCCAGTGGAAAATGCTCACTTCCTGTTTTTTTCCTTGAATCCTGAAGCCTGCTGTCCCAGCTGCTGGCTGTTGAACATGAGCTGTGTAAGGTTTTCTCCCTCCAGAAATGCTTCATGATTCCAGAGGGTCAGGCTGGGAAGGTTCCCTCATCCTCAGCTGCAATCACACATGAAAGAGTGGGCTGGTTCCTCTCTGTTGATACCCTACAGAAATGTACTTTCCCATGTTGGTTGGTTTTAGGGTTGGGGGTTTAGCTCACTGGCACAAATGCCTGCCTGGCAAGTGCAAGGTTGTGAGTTTGAGCCCTGGTACAAAGAAAAAAGAATTGTTCTCCATGTTGGTTGGTTTTATATAGGGGATGGTAGCTTGGGAAGAAAATGGTTTTTCCATTGAGGGTGATCGAAGGCTTTGGAAGTCCCTGCCAATTGAGCGTCTTGGGTCACAGCTCACTTGTGCCAACTTGGTTTTAGGATGGTGCATATTGTCTCCCATTCTTTCCTTTGCAGCAGATTCGCAGGGTCAATCGCTATCTCCCACCATCCCGCCTCTCCAGAACAGCACAGACGCAATCATCCTAAGAAAGGAGAGGGACTGAGAGTGAAAGTTCTGCAGGGATGCTGGATGGCCTTACTCTCCCTCCCTTCTGCCCATTCAACTCCACATGTTCAGTATTTTCCTTAACTGCTCACCAGTATGGCACCTGCAGCCGAGATGGCAAACAGTAGCAGCTACAGGGCAGGTCAGTGCTGCCCCCGTGGTGAAGGTGTCCTCAAAGGTGGAGCACCTCCCTTGACTATGTGTGGCTGGTGACTTCTGGGGTGTATGGTGCAGATCTTGCTCCATCTAAGCAGCAGGGTTGTGTCTTGCAAAGGGATTACCAAGCTCTGGCCAGCAGTGTCCTCTCCAAGGAGCCAGGACACCAGGCAGCTTCAGTGGGATACAGGGGAGAGGAGCTGGGGGGCCAGTGACTGGAGTAGGGTGATCTCTGCAGTTGTTACCAGCCAGTCGCTAGGGTTCCCCCACTGGACAGTTGTCCTCATTTGGTGGGTCCATCTACCTGTCCATCTACACATTTTAAATGTGTTCGTAGGTTTAATCTTTTGACCACTCAATGTTGAAACAGATGTCCCTGTGTCCCAGGACACAGGAAAGAAGGAACTTCCACCCCAGGACTGGGCCAGAGACCAGACAACCCTATATGGAATCACTGAGGGTTGGTGGGAGCCCCAGGGTGCTGTCCATGGTGGGGAAAGTCCAGGGAAGGTCCGTGTGCTGCTCTCTTGTGTGTACAGACACCCTGTGTAGCCACAGTGGCCCTTGTCTTTGAAGTCCTGAGCACCTGCCCTTCAGCTCCTTTAGGATCTTCTACCCACACAGCCTGTGAGTCGTCACCATATCTGGCAGTGTCTGAGAAGCCTCCAGGTTAGGGGCCCCACTCCCTCTGCACCCAATTTCAAACACAAGGTGGAAGTGAAAATTGGCACCCAGAACATGCAACTCGGAATCATTGCCATCTTATCAACACTGTTTTCCATTTGCATGTGTCTATTTCATTCACTTGTTACCTAAAAAAATCTTTGACCAAAAATGACTTCACCAAGGTATAATATATATAATACATACATAGTAAAGTGTACTCATTTTAAGTATACATTTGGATAAGTTTTAACAAATTCATACACCTATGTAACCAACACCCCAAACACAATGAGAAAGCATGTTGAAGACCTCCAAGTTCCCTGTGTCTCTCTCTTGTTATAGTTCTGAAAGGTCCCCCAAACACTTTTGCCTTAAATTTTTGGTCTCCAGCTTGGTGATACTTGGGAGTGGCAGCAGCTTTTAGGAAGTTGGGTCCTGTGGGAGGTTTTTAGTCATCAGAGTGTACACTTTAAGGGGCCATAGTGTGTGTGTCGTTCTCTTCCTCCTTTGTTCCAGGCCACAACCTGGACAGGTTGTTCTGCTCTGTGTATCCCATCACAATATGCTGCTTTGCCACAGCCCCCAAAGCAAAGGCCCCAGCAACCCATGGACTGAACCCTCTGATGCCAGGAGCCACAATACATCTTTTCTCTTCATCAGTTGATTATCTGAGATACCGGTTATAGTAACACAGAACACATCACCCAGTCCCCTGTAATCTCAGCACCAGGCAATTCCTGGTTTTCTTTCTTCACTGTAGATTCTTTACCCTCTCTAGTTTCTATAGAAATGGAATCGCACATCATGTAGACATATGTGTCTGGCTTTTTCTTCTTACCATGGTGCTTTCTGAGATTTATTCATGTTGTGTATGGTCTTCTTTAGTTCATCCAAGAAGCTGTAACAGAATACCTTATACCAGGTGATTTAAAACAACATCAATTCCCTTCTCACATTGTTGGACCTGGAAACTCAAGATAAAGGCACTGGCAGATTCAGTGGCTTGTTGGGGCTCATTTCCTGGCTAACAGATGGTTGGCATCTTCTTGCTGTGTCCTCTCTTGGTGGAAGGGACAGAGTGGCACTCTGGGCTCCCTTTTAAAAAACATCAACTCCATTCATGAGCTTCCACTCTCATGATCTTGTCACTGCCCAAGGGCTCCATGTTCTAATAACATCACCTTGGGTGTTAAGATTTCAACATAGGAATTTCAGGGGCAGGGACCCACAAATTTAGACCATGATAGTTCTAGCTCGCTCTTTCTTTCTTTCTTTCTTTCTTTCTTTCTTTCTTTCTTTCTTTCTTTCTTTCTTTCTCTTTCTCTGTCTTTTTATTCTCTTTCTCTCTTTCTCTTTCTCTCTTTCTTTTTCTCTCTTTCTTTCTTTGTCTTTCTTTTTCTCTTTCTTTCTTTCTTTCTTTCTTTCTTTCTTTCTTTCTTTCAGATGAGCAGTGACCAGCTCTGTGACCAGGGCACAATCTGTTAATTCAGTCACTCAGTGTTGAGCACTTGTTTCGTACTTGGAGCTATTATCTGTACAACTGTTATGATCATTTGTGTGCAAACGTTACATGACTGCATGTTTTCATTTATTTTAAATAAATAACAAGAATTGGAGTTTCTGGGTTTTATGGAGTGTTTTATGCATTCTGACTAAGTATATTTACTTATAAAAGTCACCAAAATCGTAAGTTGACTTTCTGTTTGTTGTTCATTTGACACTGTAAAAATATTTGTCCATCATCTCCCAGCTTGCCTAGGGTCTGACTGAAGTCTGTGAATATTCTTATCTTTGTCCTGTGTGTGTGTGTGTGTGTGTGTGTGTGTGTGTGTGTATTTTGGTGATTCTAGGGATTCACCCAGAGCCTTTGCCTGAGCTACATTCCCAGCCCTTTTATTATTTTTTGAGACTGAGTCTTTGCCAGGCTGGGTTCAAACTTTCCATCCTGCCTCAGCCTCCTAGAGTGTTGGGGTACAGGTGTGTGGCACCAGACCCATCTGTGTTGTAGGTTTTAAAACTTTGGATGATTTGAGGACCACATTTGAATTAGAGGTCAACAAACATTTTTGAAAAGGGCCAAATAATAAATATTTTAGGTTTTGTGTGACAGGGTCTATGTGGCAATCACTGAGTTCTGCTATTGCTCAGGACCTGTGGTAGATATCATGTGAATGATCACTGTGGCTATGTGCAGTGTGACTCAGTTTACAAAAACAGTGGGCTTGACGTGGGGAGTTGATGGTATTGATTCATCTGTCCTCACTTCTCTCTACTAAGCCCAACTGTAAATAGTGAGGAAATTGTCAATGAAACTCTATCACACAATATTTGTGTCAGTAGAGACCGACCTAGACATGGAGAGGGGAGGTGATTCTAAAAGAACCAAAGAAAAAAATTTGACAAAAAATGTAAACCTACAGATTCAAGACTAATTGAATTCTATACATAATAAACTGAAATAAACCCAAACAAAAGCACAGCATAATTGAACTTCTGAAAGCAAAACAGAGGAAAAAGCTTTGAAAGTTGCAGAAGGAACCAGACATTAATCAAATGGGGAAGTGGCACTGCAGTTTTCAAGAGTCACAGTCATGAATTTTGTATGTAACAAAAACACCAGGAAGGGATGAAGACAAAATAAGGGCATACTGGTGAAGGTGAGTAAGGGAAGGTGTTGCTAACAAACTTGACTTTAAATAATGGCTAAAGGAAAAACAGTAAAAAAGGAAGGGATGATAATAGAAGACTTGAATTTAAAAAAGGAAAGAGCAATGTTATAGGGGAAATAGATACACTTGCAATATATTTGACTGCAAAAATAGAAGAGATGCTTGAGTTTCTTCAATGATATTTGATGGGCACAACCAGCATTATCACACTAAGCAACATGGTACTCCATGTGCATGGTTGCATGGAGGAAATACAGGGTGGCCTGAGCTAGTGGGGTGAGCTCCTGGGGCCCCTGTGGAGGGTGAGGTCCTAGGACAGATCTTCCCAGATAATGAAATCCAGACCGAGCCTAAGGAGACCTCAAAGATGAAGGCATCTGAGAAACCTGAGCCTGCAAACTGGTATAAAGGTGGGGATTGCTGGGGGGTGCTCCCTTGCACCCTGACTTCAAAGAGGGAAGAAAAAACCCTAAAGATTAGATGCACCTTTTAATGACTTGACAGCCCAGACCATAATCTCCCACCATTATAAAAGGGGAGAGCCCAAAACTAGAGAAAGGCCACCATGTCAGTGCGCATCTCATTGAGATTCAGAGTTTTCTAGAATGCACACATTTTACACCTGCAGTGATTGTAGCAGAGATTTCAACTGATGGTCAGACCTTCACCAGCACCATGGGATTCGTACTAGCAAGAAGTCTGACAGCGTTACCCAGGCCAAAAGTCTTCAGAGACAGCTCAGACCAAAATGGCACAGCCTCAAGAAACCCACACTGGGGGAAAAGACTACTCATAGGAGGACCATGTACAAGGTCTTTACCAAATGTTCCACCTTCTCCAATCTTAGAAGCTTCCTAATGGAAAGCAAACTTATGACTTTGGGAACACCTTCAATTACAAAAAAACACATTTGACATTGGAGAATCTCTTGCCCTGGGCAGAAAGTCTCCAAAAGTAAGGAATGAGAGAATGCTTTTGAGTGCAGCTGCTACGGCCTCGTCTGTGAGCAAATTCACACCCAACAGATGTGAGGATGCTGGAGTTCATTGCTCTCATCAGTCTCAAATTAGTGTCACAAGATTCACGCTGGATAAACCCCAAAAGAATATGGCATGCACAGCCTTCTTTGGGAATTGGATTATTCTTACACACCTCTGTGGATGGATCTTGGCAAACGCTCCACTAAGAGCTGCTGCTTTAGAGTAAAGCAGAGAACATGCACACCAGGAATGTGATGGAGCTTCCAGCTGGGAAACCAACCAGGCTTACCCGATTTCACACAGCATGGGGTGCACTTTGCGGGGTTTGTGGTGTTATAGGTGGACACCCATGTCTTGGTTGTGAGTTGGGGGTGCAAGGTAGCCTTCAGGTGGGACCCAGGTATGGGGTTCGTTCAGCATCAGAAGTATAGAAGTTGCACATCAGGAAAAATTCATCGGAGGCACACAGCTGCCCCAGCCATCCTTCCTCCCTGACATCTTGTGCGGTCCCCAGTGAGCACCATTGCCCTTCCCCTGCACCTGCAGGGTCCCTTCTCCTTCTGCTTCCTTCATGCTGCTTTCCACATTTCAAATGGCTACAAGATTACAGCTGTCCCTGAGGGTACCTGTCTCCAGGTACACCTGCTGTGGAGTCTGCTTTCTTCAGGACTTGTGCCCCCTGGGCTGTCTCCTTAATGCCCATGGCCCAGCTCCTTCCAAGCTCCCTCATGTTCTAAGTTTGCCTCAGAGACTCCCTGGAACCATCTGAGCTGCCCCAGGTGTCCCAACCTGGTCATTCTGATGTTGCTTTCCCAACTCCTTTTCACACTTGCACACTGAGGACTGTGTGTCACAATGCCTTTCATCCTACAGTGAGAAAGTTGTCATAGTTCCCATTTAATGTCTGCTCTGAGCTGGGCCCTGTCCCTTGCCCTGTGTCTACAGTTCCTAGAGTGGGAAGAGTTTGCAGATCATTGAATGGCATCATCACAGGTCATGTGACTGGTGAGTCCTAAGGGAAGAGGTCATCAGAGAAAGCATCCTTGATTGCTTTGGGGCTGAACACGGGGCACGAGGCATGAGGCTGCTGCGGGGAATGTGTGAGTCTGGGGATCTGTTTTGTTCTGACTGCTCTTGTTGCCCATTGTGAATGTCCTGGGTGACTTTGCAATACACCACAGAAATAGTCAGTGAAAAAGATGTGAAGCGGTGGGCTCGCATAGATAACAGAAATGCAAAATCCCATCTTTAACTCCACTGGAAGAACAGGACAGCAATTATTTCTGCTGGGCATAGCATAGAAGGACATTCTAAAAAAACGCTTTTGTCTGGTTATGGATGTATATTCTCTGTGCAGTAGAATCCACATCTGTGTGTGTGTTTGGATGTCTTGACTAATGAGTGCCATGGTGGAGCCAAGACACAGAAAACTTTCATCACCCACTTTAGTTCTTTCAGCATAGGGGAAAAGTTAAATGCTTACAGATTTGATTGGATACTGGGATACTGGGAGTTTTCAAAGGATTTTCATTCCTTGGTCATGTTTTTACAATAAATAAAATCCAGGAAAAGGAAAAAAAAGGAAAACAAGCTCATGACCCACAGCTGTTGTAGAAGAATCCAGAGTGTGCAGAAGATAGCCCTGACCCCCAAATGTTGGGGAAAACTAGTAGATTTTATTCATTTATTTGCCTTGTAACTGAAATGTTAACAGGCAGCAACTGGATAATTAAACAGAAAAATGAATAAAGAGTGATTTTTTTCAATGCTGGGGCTGGCACTCTTCTCTCAGTGACACTAAATAGATATTCAGGTGTGACGTGGAAGACGAATCTGCTCTGAGAATGGGCAGAGCAGCTGCATGGCGCTCCTGAGACTGTGGCCCCAGCATGGACCACGCGGATGATAGGATCTGTGACTAATGCAGACCTGAGAGCATTTATTCTCCTGGTTTCTCTGGTGCCATATAGTTCATGCCGGCAGTGATTGCCTTATTGGTAAGAATAGCCAAACGCAGGAAAGTGTAGCAAATAAAATAGAATAAATATCCAAATACATACACCAGCCAGAATTTGCTCTGTGGTATTGGATAAGCAGCTGACTTTCAACCCATTCTATAGATAAAATGGGAGCACCACTTTTGTCCTGAAGACAAATGAAAAAAAAATAGATAGATTGAATAATACTTTGTTTTTCAAGAAACTTTAAAATTTTAGAGCAGTTTTAGATTTTCAGAAAAATTGTAGTTCAGAGAGTTCTTATAGACTTATTTACTGTGCTGACAACTTAAATTAGTATAATTTACTAATTTATCACAATTAATCACAATTAATGAACCAATATTGGAAGGCTGTTTGTTGTAGTCAGGGGTTACAGGAAGAACAACTGCATAAAGAACACAGGATTTGCAATACTATTTTATAATAGTCACCCAGAGTTATACACAAGAAAGTGCAGGAAAATCTACCCACAACACTAAGACCCAGGATATTTAGCTGAGGGCCTGGATCCCACAGCAATGTCCTGCAAGAGTCTAGCTAGAGACCCAAATGCATGACAATGCCTCCCACAAATCCAACTGGAAATCTAAGAGCCCACAATAAGGGCTCATGCCAGTCTATTTATGGTTCTGTGCCGGGAAGCCCAAAGGTCAGCTGTGGAACTAGAAAGTCTATGCCAGCGGGGTGAAGGAGCTGTGCAGTGGGTTGAGGGTCCTACATGGGAGCTGAGAAGTCATGCTCAAAAGAAGAAGCAGGGCTGCCCTGAAGAGCACCATAGCCATCCTCAGCGGCAACGAGGTCCTGCGCTTCTCCATGATGAGAACAGTAGAGCACAGATCAGGAAGCCCAGAGTGACAAACTTCTCCAGCACACAGCTTCTCCTCCGGAGCCAGGAAGCGATGCTCAGTGTGAGGAGCAGAGCTCCCCCAAGGTGAACTACAGCCACTCTCACTGATGAGGTCCCGAGCTCCTCCGATGATAATGGCCGAATCCATATTGAGGAAGCCGGCGTGACACGCACCTCCGGGAGAACAATCGGCTCAAAACAGCAACTCTTGAAAGAACCCACAATGCCTCACTCTTCTTCTCCACATCTCTGTTTATGCTGGCAACTTTCTTCAGGTGGAGCATCTTCAGATGGTGCTAAGTTGACCACCAGTTTTTAAACCATAACAGCTGTTATTAGCATGTTTTATTCAGGTTTCCTGAACTTTTCATTAATGTTATTTTTCTGGCCCAGGCGACCACAGGACATTGAGTTATTATGTCTCCCCAGGCTCCTTTGGGCCACGGGTCTCTCGGAATTCTGTGGTTTGGATGCTCATGATGGTCTGAGGGAGACTGGACTGGTGCTATGTGGATGTCCCTTGATGCGGTTCTGTCAGATGTCGTCTGGTGAGCAGACTTCAGTTGTGGGCTTGGGTGGGGGAAACTCCCTTGGAGAACAGCCCTGGTCTCAGTGTGTCGCACCACACGTCACACTGTCACTTGCTGGTGCTGACCCTGGTCACTGTAAGGCTGCTTTCCCCTGGGTTCTCCCTGGATGGAAGACTCCCAGAGTAATCAAGACACAAGCACGGCAGAGGTGGCCTCATCGCTGAGGCCAGAGATTGCCACAAACTATTTGGAGTGCATAGGTGCATTGGTTTCAGAATTGTTCTTTCCACTGATTTTGAGTCTATGAATTAGTTTCTGCCTCATATAAGGGCTTCCGTGCATTCTTATTTATTTATTTATTTATTTATTAAAAGCAAACCAGTGTAAGTGACACAGGACTTCAAAACAATGCGAAATCAACAATGGTTACCATAATGCCTCTTGTTGTCTTCAAAATAGATGCAGATACCTTCAGACATAGTATAAATCAAACAAAACAGAACAGAATAGAACCAATAAAAACAAAACAATGAATGCAATAAAGGACTTCAAAACAAGACAATAGTAAATCCAAAATGGTACCACAATATATCTTGCTATCTTTGAAATAGCTGCCCATGCCATCAGATATAATAAAATCAAACAAAACAAAACTGAATAAGTTCCAACCCAACAAAACAATGAAAAGGATACAGGACTTCAAAACAAGATAATAGGGAATGAACAATGGCTACCACCTTCAGAAGGAGATCCCTCCTAGATGCCATACCATGTACTGTTATCTTTTGCACAGATGATAAGATCACTGGCCTAGACCTGCAAGGTCAGTGAAACACCAAAACATCACAAGCATCAAATTGCATTTCACCTCAATAGCTATCATTGTAGTCTGTGTTTCTCTGGATCTGCTGGGAAAATCATTAAAAAAAGAAAAAAAGCAGGTTCTTTTAGAGAAGCCAATTTCAAAGAATTTATGTGTAGACTATGTGTGGATGGGTTTTTTCTTTCTTTTTTCTGTACCTTCTAAATATTCCCAAACAATAACATACTATCCTTCTGTCTTGGTTACTTTTTCTCATTGCTGAGACAGAATACCTGATGCCCAAAATTAGGGAAGGAAATGTTTCTTACAGTTCTTGGAGGTTTCAGTCCATATTTGGCTGGTTCTAAGGCAGGGTGGCATGCACAGGGGCAACACTTCAAGGCAGCAGCCAGAGCAAAAATGGGCAAGGACAAGCCTCTTCTCCTCCCTTATATTATACATAGGACCCTCCCTCCCACGGTAGGTGTAGCATTCACAAATCTCCTTGCCTTTCTTTGCACAGGATGAGGATATTTACAAAGTAAAAGCCCTGGCTCCATGCTGAGTCTCTGTGTTAAACTTCTGAACTTCTCAAATTGACACAATGTATCAACCATAACACCTTGCAATACAAAGAAAATATTTATTTAAAAGATATTTTAGTCATATCACTCTAACACTAGAGGATATAATTTAATTTCCAAGTTTTGTTAACAGTAGTCACTGAAAAGTATAAAGCAGACAAACAAAAACAATGAGCTTAAGTGTTGTAAATTTAGAGAAGCTGCACTTAATCGATTTTAGCAAAAGCTAAATTTTAAGTAAGTTAATGGCAGAAGTTATGCAACATTTGTGTTACTGACACACAAATGAAAAGGAAGAGTCGATGGGCCCTGGAATGTGGCGCCTCCATGATGCAGGCTGATATCTTCCTGTGTTGTTGATGCTGCAACTGAGATTATGGAACCATCTGCACAGTAGAATGTGCTCAAATCCTAAAACACTGGTACAAAACTACTACAAATAGCACCAGGCATGAGGCTGGATAGCTCAAAGAGTGGTAAACAAGGGCTGCGTGTGTACTCAGTATAAAAGTGTTTGCATAACATTCATAGCACTGTGGGTCCAATCCTACACACACACACACACACACACACACACACACACACACACAACCTCCAGCTGTTGGCATCTACTCATTAGCACATGAATTAGTGACACCTGACTTCTATATCACAAAGCTGAGCGTCAGTATCATATATGGGTGTGAGCTGAAAAATGTAGAGAAAAGGTGATATATAAATGGCAGCATTGAGCAATGAGATTGGAAGCAACCTAGTTGTTCTAGCACCTAAGTACTCTGCTCTGAGGTGCTATGTTTGATAAGTTTGGATGGACATATCACTGGAGAAACTACTACCCAATTAAGATACAGAACATTTCCATCAACTCAATTTCCTCTGTGCCTTTGGCAGCCTATTGTTCGACTTGTCCTGGCCCTAGAAAAGTAAAGCGTTTTATGTCACTGCACATTAGCTTTGATGTTTCAAATTTCTATGCATTATGGAGAGTTTATGTATGGCTTCTATCAGGAAATCTGACTCCATGAGGACTTTCAGGTTTTTGCATCGTCCTGGCTTTTGAGCACAAAGTCTTGGAAGCTGAGTTGAAGGATGCTTGATGATAATCATGCTTGGGAGGTGAGACAGAGTGAAGGATTCTGGAGCCATGTGCAGGTCCCTTCCTGGCTACTGTCAGCTTACTTTCAACAGGCATGAAGCTTTCTCTTTTGCATCCACCTCAGGATCTATAATGCTAGAAAGACAAGATTTCTCTCTGTTCTCCAGAGGGGAAGAAAGGAAGCTGTCCAAAGATCTCCAGAATTTGTGATCTGGGACTGCTTCTCTGTGGTATAAACCAGAACATGTGCAGAGGTCCCCCTCTGTCACTGTGTCACCATACAGAGAAGCAGAACTTGGGGGAGTAACAGATGTGCTTTGTGGATCAATTAACCAGGAAGTAAATATATATATATATATATATATATATATATATATATATATATATTAAAAAATAACAGCATCCTTCACTCAGCCTAATGTCTCAGAGACTTGGCTATGGATGTGTACCAGTAGTTTCTTACTACTGAGCAGGGCAACAAGCTGTGCAGTCACTTGCTTGTTTATAATTAGGGCTGTTTTTAATTTTCTCACCAAAAGATTATATGCTCAATAATAAGACTTCAACATATGTAAGTATTTGTGTATGCATATGTGTGTATTTGTGTGTGGACATGTATGCATGTATGTGTGTGCACATGCATGTATGTGTCCATTTATTAACTATTTGTTTTGAAGATTGGTGTGCAAGACTTTCTGAGGGTATCTTTTTCACTATTGCTTGGGTAAATAGCCAGTTGTTAAGTGATTTGATGATTAAGCATTTAACTTTGTTAATATAAAAGGATTGTTCTATGTTCTAATCCCACCGAATCTTCCCCAGGACTTAGTGTGATATACATTTTGAATTTTAGCCACCATAAAAGGTACATGGTGGCATTTATGTTGTCCTGATTTATACATTATAATTATGATTCTTGTCACTCACCATCTTGGGTCAGATACATTGTATTGCCACCTGCCTAACACTGGTCCATTGATTGTTAATTCTACCTGTTCCAGTACATCTTATTCAAGCAGAATTTAGACACTGTAGCACCTGACAGGTAGGCATCACTCTTCAGAATTAGCTACAAGTGTCTCTTTATTCTTCAAATTACACTCTTCTCAACCACTTAATCATATACAAGAGTTATTTGTTTTTAGTGCATTTCAGAAGGCTCCTGTCTTACAGCACTGACATTTCTCCTAAACACTAGGCTGTTACCAACTAGCCCTGCTGTTACAGGCAACTGAGTTATATAGAAATATCATAGGGCTAGGTCCTTGAAGAAGTCAGTGCAGAAGGCCAGGTAACTTCTAACTGTGGGGGAGACAGACAGCTCCACTGTGGGTCAGACCTCAAGACAAAAGATAAATCAAATGCACTGACCCACTTCCTAAAGATAAGCAATAAGAATTACTATTCTAAATAGGTCTCTAAATAGGAGTCACCATCCCAAGCCCCTACCAGAAGAGTCACTGGTCTTTAGGCATGCCAGCTTGCTACGTGTCTCATTTCCCTATTTGTTTCCAATTTAATCAATTAAGCAATTAATCTTATTGGCTGACCATAGTTCTGTCCCATCTCATGCCCATGTTGCGAGTTCCCATTTTGGACCAGCCTCACCTTGTGATTTTGCTCTATAAAAGTCCCAGTAAAGATGGGGACTTTGGCAACTCACTCGGGACCACTTCTGTCTCTCTCTTGGACAGAAGCTTTCTTTCTCTCAGTAAATATATTCTGCTCTTAACCTCAGTCATTTCTAAAATTCATTCTTTGATTTTAGAGAACACAAACTCATACTGAACATATAGTAGGTTAGGAGTTCCGTTCCCCTATCTCACTGCTATTAGATCTTGCCCTGTCCTTTTTCACCTCCATTTCTAGTGCATGGGGTTAAAGTTAACACATGGCAAGCACCTGACTGTGGGGTCCACATGCTGAACTGACATCGTGCTCCCCCGTCTGCTGACTACTTGGGAGTCTGAATCCAGAGGCTCCGCTCACAGTGAGATCTCACAGGCTTGTGTGTTGCTGACAGCTGTGCTTCAGACGCAGTGGGAAGAGCAGAGTCCCTGACATGGTTCCAAGGCAGGTTTTGGGGCATAAAGTGCTCTGAGGGGCAAATGATAGTCCCCCCAGCCCTGAGGGTGACAGTGCCCAGTCCTCTCCAGCAGTGCCCCAAGCTGGCGTTCCATGCAGGAGAAGGAAACTGGAGAACTATTCAGTATTCAGGGACTGACACCTGAAGTCATCTGAGATCTGTCATTACCAAGGTAACAGAAACATACAGAGAAACCTCCTTCGATTGCTTTCTGCACCAGTCAGTCATTGGAGCTAGGGCAAGGGATTAACGAGTGCCGTGGGGGAGAGACGAATGCGGTTTCAGCAGGTAACAGGACTGGGCTTTAGTCATGCTCGCTGGGGCTTCTCCAAATGGAGTGGAAAGAAAATGTCTAATGCCTCCTCCACCTTTTAGGATGATATCACCCGTGAGTAAGAGAAAGTAAGTCCCGGGACAAGTCAGTGAGGACTCTGGGGGAAAGGACATCTATGCAGAAGCCAAGAAGCGGTCACCCGGGGCATAGGATCCTCCAGCAGGGGCTCTTACCTGGGGGTTTCTCACCCCACAAGATGAGGCCCTAAATTTAGCCCGGGGGCACGGAGGCCCAGGCTGGTGTCAGATGTGCAGTCCAGGTGTCTGAGCTGGGATTCTGCAGGGCTACGTGACCCTTGCTGTGCTCCTCCTTGGAGCGGTCTACTTAGACTTTAATTCTTATAAACTAGGGACGATTCCCTCTGCTCAAACACACTGGATCACTGTGTGCTGCACATGTTCTTGGTGCAGAATTCAAAAGACAGGGCTTCTGTTTCTCGGCACTCTCCTGGCCACTCAACCCCCTTTTGGGGGGACAATCACAGTTTTTGGCTTCCTGTGTACCATCTGATAATCATTGTGTGGTTTTTCACACACTTTTAATCCCAGAGCCAAGAATCTAAATGATATAAAATACAAATAATAAAATGATCCTGTCTTACTTTTTCTACTTTAATTATCATACAGATGAGTGCATGTCCACAGACAAGCCATGGGAGCATTTTGTTTAGTGGCTTTATGGAATTCCTTCCTATTATCTAATTACAGCTGATTTACTTATGATGAGCGTTTAGGTGAGCTCCTGTCTTTTCCTATTGGAAAAAAAATCTGGCTGTAACATGTTACAGTGAATATATCTAGCTTCATGCGTGGCGCGGTGTGCGTTAGATGAATTTTTAGAAATAGAATACCTGGTCAAATTTGTATAAATCAGTGATGTTTCATTGTTGTTTTGATGTATATTTCTCTTATTATGATGGTGGTTGAGTATCTCCTCGTGGTTTTTGTCTTCTATTACCAATTTGACTGTTACATTCACTTTCCCCTGAATATTCATTTTTATTTCTGAAGTTCCACAAGTGTATTAATACATTTATGGATATTCTTTGTCATGTATAATCTTTTCCTGGGACTTGGAATGTCTTTTTTTTTTCTTTTTGTGGCATCAGGGATCAAACTCACAACCTGGCGCCTTCCAGACAGGTGCTTAAGCCACTGAGCCAAACTCCTGGCCCTAGTTTTTTGAGGCAGGGTCCCACTATGTAGCTCAGGCCGGCCTTGCACTCACACTGGGACATCCCAAGCTGGCCTTGAACTCACAACGCTCCACCTACTTCAGCCTCCCAAGTTCTGGGATTAAAAGTGTGTGCCACCAGGCCCAGCTTGGAATGTCCTTTTTTAATGCTGCATTTGTCTCCTTTTATTACCCAAAAATATGCTGGAATTATTCCATTTCAGCTGATACAGTTTTCCCACTTCAACCTTCATAGTTTACTTCTACAAGCACATTGATTACACATTGTGAGACTCTTGTGATTTTTCCTTATCTCACATTTTATCTTTAACTGTTTTAATGCTTTCTTTTTTTCTTACTCTGGGTTCATCATGCAGACTAGGGCAGCCCAAAAAATCTGATACTTTCTTTGTTTGTATACTTAAAACAAACAGAAGATTGATTTTTTGGGGATAGGAATAAATATATGTAATGTATACCTTTTTTGCTCTGGCAAAATTTGAAATTTTATTTGTACAAATTTATGGGGTACATTTTGATATCTTGATACAAGTATACCATGTATGGTGATCAAGTCAGGGTAATTAACCTTCCCACCTCCTTAAACACTTTCAAAGTTTTTTATTAATATGCAATAATTATACAGATTTATTCGGCACAGTGTGATTTCATTACATGTGTACAATATGTACTAATCAAGTCAAAGTAACATTTTCATCCCTCTATCATCATGCAGAAAAACATATACCACATGTTCTCTCTCAAGTGTGGTTGCCGAAAAACTATACTGGCATTATCTAATAATGATTATGAGAGGTTGGGAGGGTGGAGGGAATTGGTGAGAGGTCAGATAATGGGGGCACCCATACAACATTAGGTAGAAGTGGTAAGTTCTAGTGATCTACAGTACAGTAGGGGAGGCACTGTAGCTCATGATTACCTACTATACATTTTATAAATAATTACTAGAAGAGGGTAGCTCAAAGTCACCAACCACATTGCCATTTAATTTCACTTGCATCAGGACATGAGGAAACGGCCCTTTGGAACCTTACCTGTGTCCTCTTTGCTTTTCCAAGGGTGAGTTTTTCTCTGCTTTTCTCATCAAGAGCTCTCGAGCTTCTACTTTGAGCTCTTTGGTGTCTTCGAGAACATGTCTGAATTCTTGATGACTATGTTTGCTGATGTTCTAATTCATACCTTGGCAAGAATTTTCCATGCTGTGCTTTTTAAAATTCTGCCAATTAGCTTTCTTTCTTGCTTGCTTGCTTCTTGCTCTTTCTTTCTTTCTCTCTTTCTTTTTTGTAGGATTTGAGCAGAAGACATGCTGGCTGCTTTCTGAAGGTAGCCAAACACTGAGTGAAGTGTGTTCCTCCTGGACTTGTTGTTTGATGGGCTGATCATCTTCTGATGGTAAGAAAGCATCTTCCCTGGCTCCAGCAAGGGTCCTAATAAGGGGTGTGTGTGTGTGTGTGTGTGTGTGTGTGTGTGTATTTGTGTATTTGCTAATCTTCACTGTCCTGGGGTTCCTGAAAGGTCAGGGATAGATTTTGTCTCCAGCTTACCCATCCCATTTCCATGACTGTGATGGATAATTGGGTTTACTAGTCTTGCTACTTGGAATATCCCACCAGTTTGGCGAGCCATAGCCTATGACTTATTTTGTATTCTACTGTAATTTTTTTTTACTGTGATTGCAATGTCTGGACTGCATCTTTCTAAACACTTACATATTTGACAATTTCTACATTTGACACCTCTTTCTCAAATGTTGAGTTCTGAGAGTACCATGTTGGTAGCGTGGATTAAATGTGGCTTCCAAGGACTGACCTTAAAGGGCTCAGATGATTAATTCAGATTTTGTCATTGTTCTGAAACATTCAAGTGAGAAAGTATTCTAAACTTTTCTTCCAATAATGACATAGGAGAAGGAATCCCCATAATTTAAACATGTCATTTGAAAATATGCTTTGTTTGAATCATGTACTCTAGATATTTCTTTAAAATAAGTAAGTTGATCTTAGGAATATTTCCCTCATTAGTTGAAAAGTTTGCTTGTTTTTTTCCACTTGGTTCAGAGTACAGAAATGTAGCATATATCAATTAGTGTGGTATGTCTTCCACGTTACGTTCAAGGTTTTAAAAACTGCTTTTCTAAACATGTAACCAGATACGAGTTATGGGGGTTTGATGGCCATAGAAATTGCACTCTTGAGGCCCGTAAGGGTAGCTTTACATTGCAGTAGATAATTGCCTAAGATTTGCAGCTGTGGGGACAAAGCTTTTGTCAGAGCACTAAATTGTATAACTTCATTCACCAGCCCCCTGCAGGAAGTCTGGAAGCCAAAATGGGATTCCTGAGATTTATGGACTGAAGCCTGTGCACTTTACAAGAGAACTTAAAACAGGTGGAGCAAAATCACCGACACTGGTCACCCTGTGCAGCTGTCCCAGATGGTCACGCTCGGATGGACAGCAGGCAGGTGGCTCGTTCTCACCGCTCCCTTAGAAGGATGAATGCGGTTGCTGGGGTCCTGATGGCAGTGTCTGCTATAGCCACTGATTTTTTAAAACTCTGGTAATGGAGGAGAGGCTGCAGCTTGTGTGCAAAAATGAATTGTTTGGAAGCAAACTGTAGGATTTTTCAGGGATGACCTGAAAGAATGTACTCATGAAAATATAACGTTGCTGTCTTATTTTAAGATGCAGCAGGGTGAGCATTTTAAAGCCTCTCTTGAAATGTCACTTGTAAATCAGACAGGGACAATTTGCACTACCGCGTCACTTCTCACCGGGTGTGAGTGAGCTGAGCACTGTGTATGTTGGTGCTTTTGTCTTTAGTCTCTATTTCACCCTGTTCTAAGTAATAAAACTTAAAAAATGCAGTTTAAAAATATCATTCGAGGACACTGGTAGTAAGGAGTTTGCCTAGCAACATGTGAAGCCCTGAGTTCCATCACTCACTCTATCAAAAATAAAATAAAAACAATAAAAAAATAAAAATACTGTTCAAAATGTATTAGTTGCATTTTACAGACACACACTCAGAGGTGCATTAGTTTCTTGATTTATCAGTTTGGTGATTGTTTGATCAGTTACCACCAGAGGACATAAATACAGAGTGTTCTGCAGTTTACAGAGCTCTTGAGGTAGCCAATTGCATTTGACCCCAAGAAATTCCTCGAAGAACTCCATTTGTGTAACTCAGGCCCTTTAGAAGGAGCCACGAGAACAAGCAGAAGTAGATTTCTACTCTTCCTTTGAGTAGTACATGGACTTTGGACTGCGCGGCCGTTCTTTCCCAGCATTGATGCTCATTCAATAGAGAAAACAACTCCTACCTCACAGTCATGAAAATTAAAGACAGATATTCTCATCAGGCGTCTTGTACCTTGTCCAGCCCAGCATTTCCTACAAGTGGAGAACAAGTTATTACTGTCAGCACCATACAGGGGCTGCCCTTCCATACTTAAATCTCTGAACTCTTTGCGAATGTCACAAAAGTTTGAACTTACTCCCTGGAAAGATGGGTATGTATTTTTTGAGAAATACTTTTTGGGGAAGATAAAAATAAAACTACCACTTGATCTGGCAACCCCAAGCTTAGAGAGGAAAAGACCAAAGGAAATGAAATCAATATGTGACAGAGACACCTGCAGTCTCAGCTCACGGCAGCGAGAGTCACAACAGCCACGATAAAGCCATCGGCCCAAGCACTCAATGATGGATGTGCAGTTAAAGAAAATCTGGCCCACACATGGGATGCTCTTCAACCTTAAAAAAAAGAAGGAAATTCTGTCACTTGGGACAGTATGGATGCACCTGGAAGACATTATACTAAGTGAAGTAACCCAGATGCAGCAAGACAAATACACGATTTCACTTAAAGGTGGAATTCAAATAATATTGAATTTACAGAATAGAGGGTGAGTGGTGTCTAGCAGGGACTGTAGCTAGGATGACCTTGGTCAAAGAAAAAAAGTCTTCAGTGAAACAAAAGGAGTAATTTCAGGAGGCCTGTTGTACAGCCTGGCGGCTATAACTAGTACTACTAGATTGCTAAGAGTCAATTTAAAAATTTCTCACCACAAAAATAGTAGGCATAGGAGGTGACAGAAATGCTGATTTGCTTGATTGAATCTATACACATATATTAAAAAGCATCATGCTATATACATTGAACATATAATTTTTATTTTTCAACTAAAAACACAAATATTTTGGGAACTTACAGATCTGTGTTTCTACACCCAGTTTAAAAACTTCCTCAGAAATTCCTTGGAAATGATAATCTAGGATAACGAGGTGTCTTGTACCATGAATGAGTATGATCAGGGTTCGTCTGGAGAGCTTTGATTGTCTGAAGGGAATTTTGGAGGTTTCCTTGAGAAGTCATCAGATTAGAATATAATAAAAGTTATCTTCACCAAGTGAGCAATTGGTTTGGTTATTGGCTTTCCTTAAATAGGAGGTGTACCTGTATATTTCATCAGATAATTTCTAAAAGTCCTAAAGGTTCATCTATGATTCTTGAATTTTTTTTCCAATTTTCTTTTGCTATTGAATTGACATTTATCCCTTTTCCCCAATGAAAAGAACTGAAAGTTATTTTTGGGTAGGAGACCCCACACTCCACAAAGTTTGCATGTAGTGGAATCTAATGTTCCCTCTGCTGCAACTTGAGCCACGTCTTGCAGGACAAGCTGCATCTGTATGATTTCAGTTTGTTTTTATCAGAGAAGGAAATGTGCACCCCCAGTCAGTCACAGCCCCTGGCTGTGCTGACCCCCGTTCCAGTGCCTTGCTCCAGGAGCTTTGTGTCTCTGCCCCTCCACCCGAGTCTCTTCCTGACACATTTGCATAGCGGTTGACTGGCTCCTTCTTGAATTCAGATGTTAGTTCAAATGCCACCTCCTTCAGGGACCTGTCCTCCCCTGAGCTAGGAGCTGCAGGGACTGAGATGGCTGTGTTCTTCATTTTTCTCATGATCACCTGACAATTTCGTGTTTGTTTTTATTTATCTCACTCTGACAAAAAGGAAGCATGGGGTGAACAGGCCCTGGTCGGTCTTTGTGAAGCCCCTCTCAGCTCCAAGCACGCCAGGGACCTTCCAGAAATGCTTTCCTCAATAGGGATTTTGAAGGAACTACTTAGATGTGTGTAAATATTTTAACATGCAAAACTCCCATACTTACAGTTGCAGAACTGTCAACTGTTAGCTTAGTTAGAAAACAAACTAAACCTTCCCTAATGATTAGTTCGACTGTAGAAAGTGTCGTTGCTGTGACAAATCTTTCACAGGTTATGAAATGCTGTGACACAGGGGTTCTTAATTTTACCTGCAGTTTGCTGCCAGAGAGAACAAATAATTAATCATCTTTGCTTCTTGTGTCCCTTTCTCCTGACTGCCATTGCTAATGGATTATAAGGTGATGGAAAGTTTTTTTTCTTTTTACAGCAATTATGTCACTTGCAGAATTTTCCCTCAAGTGGGAAATACAAAAACAACCCTTAACTTGCAATCCAATAAAGAGGTTGGAGGTGTTTAGGGACCCAGCAGTGGTCACTTGGGGTTGGTGAATATGCACAGGAAGTCAGCACATCTTCCTCTAAGACAGATGTACGATAGTTCTCAAGGTGAGCACTGATGGACCACCTGGGTTTAAGCTCCAGTTACCTCATATTGTGCAACTCTGCTGAAACCCTCTAAAATTCAGTTATATTAGCTCGAATATGATTGCATCCCTTTCTGCTCACAAGACGGTTGTTAATATCAGATAGTAAAATGCATGGGTGGGGTCAGTATGCAGATGATTACCTTATTTTCCCTTGGTCATCATATGATGCAATGAGCAGAGCAGATGCTTAATAAGTAGTGGGCTGTCATTTCTTTCATCTCTTCCAAGGGGTACAGGAAGCTCTTTCTGACATTTGAATTGGCCTTGAGCTTTGGTAGGCAAGAGCTGCGGAGGGCTTCCTTGGTCGAGCAGCAGGTCTGTGTGCCTGGGGCATAAGCACCAGTTCCCAGCTGTGCTGTGGGCTGCTCTTCCTTCTTAGAATTGGAACTTCACTGGGGACAGAGTGGGATAAGCTTTCTGGGGTCCTCCCCTTCGGCTCTGGGCTCTGATTGGTATGGGTTTTGGTCATAACTCTACCAGCTGGGCCTCTGTAGGATGCTCTGCCTCACCTGATGGTGGAGTGAGGGCCTTGTCACCAGATGCTTAGTTAGTACTGAATATAAAACCGAATGCTTGCCTTGGAAGAGGACTGGGAACCATTTGTACCTTCAGGAGGCAACCTCAAGCTTGGCATATCATTGATTGTTTTTGTTGTATTTGATGATCAATTTATTCTTACATAAAATAGCTCATAGAGTCTCTGTGCAGCTGATGGATTTTGCAATGTTTCAAATTACTACTTGGGCATATTGGGGCTCTCTAGGGAAACAGAATCACCTGTAAGGTGTGTGTGTGTGTGTATGTGTGTATGTGTGTATGTGTGTGTGTGTTTACACATGAAGAGATTCATTTTAAGGAATGAGCTCATGTGAGTATGAAAGCTGGCAGTTCCAGAACCAAAAATGTGAGCCAGTAAGCTGAAGACCCAGAGAAGGGCCAATGTGGTGGCTCATACCTGAGAGCCATCTGCTGGGGAATTCTCTCTTGTTGGGGAGATGTTGATCTTGTCTCCTCCTGAGAACTTCAGCCGAGTAGATGAAGCCCACTCACATTAGGGAGAGTACTGGACCTGTTTGGTCCACTGATTGAAATGACAGTATCCCCCAAAACATGCAGAGTAAGGTTGGCCTACACAGCTGGGCGTGGAGGATCAGCCAAGTTAACATATGAAAATAACTATCGCTAGGGTTGTTGGGGAGCTCTTCCATTTTCTGAGAGTGCTCCAATACCCTTGGAATGTCTCAGAGTCCTCCCTGTGACTGTCCCCAGTTATACTGGAGGACAGCAAGCTAGTGGGAGAAACAGTGGCCACTCTACCTCTGCCTCCCTCGGTTTCCTCGTCTGGAAACGGAGACATACTGTCATGATCCTCTGTGCCCTTTGACTCAGGCTGGCCCTTTCTCAGAGCAGGACACGCCCTTTGGGGGCCACCAGGAGTGTGAGCTGCAGCCTGGGAGCCCGGAGTCCCCTGTGTGCAGACGGGAGAGTCACAGGGAAGCCGGGCAGCGCAGGTCTAGACCTCAGGTCTCTGCCTCCTGGGTTGCCGTCTCTTCCCTGTGTTGGCCGTGGTCCGGCAGTGGATCACTGATGGAGTGCTCAATGACACAGCCTGGGCCAGCTCAGCTTTTTCATAGCCTGGTCTGATGCCCCGACCCAGCTCCATCCACACGCGTGGGGGCTCCTTCGCTGCCCCACCTCCCACCGTGAACGTGAGCCCATCCTGCTGTGTTTATTCTGTGTTTTGTATCTGAGGATATAAGCAGGTGCTGCCCACCTTCACTCCTTCATCAAAAAGCGGGGGACTGGTTGTCAAGAACAGAGAGAAAATGGATCTGAGGCACCACGCAGAACTGAATTTAGCCCCACTTCGCATAACTGAAATGTCGGTCAGCTGGGACCGAGGGAGAGCATGTTTGGGGTGGGAGTCAGAACCAATGCGGTGACAAGATGCATTTGTCACTCGATCTGCAAACTAGAGCAGAGGGAAAAGGCTGAGTTTGGTGTTTTTGCCCATTCATATCTGAATATCTGTGGGGAAAAGCCCACAGTGCGCAGGTAGTTACTCTGCTTCTTCAAGTTTGACTCTGCCCTTATCTGAAAGCAGGCTGATGGGATGAGAGTCGGGGATCACCGTTGCTGTACTGAGATACACATTCAAGGTTTCCCCTTTAAGTCCATGATTAATGGGACAAGTCGGAGCAGAGGAGCCCAGGCCTGCCCCTTGGCAGGGACCCTGAGCAGAGTCCTTCACTGCGGTGACTCACGTCTCAGGCACCCGGTGCACCTCAGCAAGCTGGGGAGCCAAGGCCCCAGGTCAGAGCTAGCATTTGGCCAGGAGCCCAGTCATCTCGGGGAGCAGGGACTGGCAGGCAGGAGCAGCCAAAGTGAGAAGGTAGACAGTTTGGTGACCAAGATCCTGACGTTAAAGGAGCCACCAAGGAGAGATGGGCAAGGCATGAAGGCCCCAGACATCCAGGCCTGGGTCCAGGGAAAAGGTTTAAATCCAGAGAAGGAGGCTATGTTAGTAAATGTGGCTGTCACTGTGCCAGGGCATCAGGAATGGCTTGATTGTGTCTTCCCACAGTGAATCCCGAATACCTTTTCCTCCTCTGTATTATTTATTGTCTAATTGCATGCATCAAAGTGGTATATATTTATGGCATATAGTAAAACTTTTGAAATATGGGCATACTGTGGAAAGGCCAGATCCAGCTAGTCAACATACAGATTTCCTGATACATTTAGGTTTCATTAATGGTAAGAATTTTTTTTTTGAGTGCTCAATGCATTGTTAGTAACTAGAGTTACCGCATAGACCTCTTGCTAAATGCTTGTGGCTATTTATTTATTTAGTTGGTGGCACTGGAGATTGAACCCAGTGTCTTCACACTGAATTACATCCTCAGCCCTTTTTATTTTTGCTTTTGAGACAATTAGCTCATCAAGTTGTCGAAGTAGGACTAGAATTTGCAATCCTCTTGTCTCAGCCTCTAAATCCTCCAAAAAGGATTTTAGATGTGTGCCACTCTGTTGGGCTACTTATGGCTACTTTTGCACCCGCTCCTGCAGGTGATACATGGCATGTCATGGGTACTGAAGGAATTATGGCTCCTTGGGGCAGGACCTGGCTTGGCAGCACCATAGCAGGAGCTGTTATCTGAATTCTCAGAGACGTCTTTCCTCATCCTCATGGCAGTGACGTCAAATGTACCCTAGGCTGCTGGGAGGAGGAAGCTTGGTAACCACCAGGTGCTGATACGGCACGTGCGTGAGTTCTGCTCAGTGAGACATCCCAGCCAGTCTGTGGGCAAGTTCCCAGAAAGAACCCCAGAAAAATGCTGAACACTTCGAACTTAAACTCAGAGATTTTATGTGAGACTGGAGAGAATGCTTGTATCTTAGACTGAACCTTAGTAAGCAATGCCTGAATTCTCCCAATGTCCCTTACCAAGTCTTTCTCTTGACTTAATTTGAATTCTAGTGAGCTACCCTCCCTTCCCTTCCTCCCTCTCTTTCTTCCTCCTTCCTTTAGTTTTCTTTCCTTTCCTTAAACATTTATTGAGCACTTACTACACGCCAGAAGGGTTAGGTACAAGAGATATAATGGCAAGAGAGACTGAAGTATGTAAATCTATGGATACACTGGAAAAGAAGAGGAATGGATGTATGCTCCACCTTAGCTTCACCCACACTATTCACAGGCTCTGGCACTGTGTGACCTCTGGCTCTTTCCCCAAGTCAGAATGATCATGGGAGGGAAAAATTTTGAATGGATTCTGGACATTTACACAGTGAGGACAGCATCACTAAAGACACTCACGAAAGAAGACTTCCAGAACTGCTTCAGAAAGTGGCAAGAATGGTGGGATAAATGGTGTTCAAAGTGAGGGAGAGTATTTTGAGGGGGATTGATGGGAATGTGTGATAATAATAATAATTTGCTATAGTGGTGTCTTAAATATTCAGCGTGAATTTTAATCATGTCTTGCATGTACTGAGTCAATGAAGAACTCTGGTTCATCATGACCGTCCTGAGACTTGGGGCCACCTCGTGCCTGAGCACGCCGGCCATTGCACCATCTTCCTCTCCTTCGAGGAA
>RJWM01005929.1:0-88217 GCA_004363535.1 Dasyprocta punctata | reverse complement strand
TCATTTTGAACACTGAAAATCTCTCCTCAATTTTCACTCTAAGAAAAGCTTTTGTTAACTGAAAGAGAATATCTACTTTTAGAACAATTTCCATTTTCACAGAATTACAGAGTTTCTTGGCTGTAAAGATCCTTAAAATTTCAAACACCTTAAACTAGCCTGAGTATCCAGATGATGTTAGAATCTCCTCTACAACATTCATGCCTAGCGATCACGTAATATTTTCTTTGAAACATCCCACATTTGAGTTTTGACTATTAAAAAGGTTTTTAAAACATTGTGCCAAAATTTATATCCCTTTGATCTCTCTCCCTACTATCTATACCAGGAGTAGTATATTTTTATGACACATAAAACAAAGCTTATCTCTCTCTTTCATATGAATGGCCCTTCAAAAAAAGGAAGATGGACAACATATGGCTTCTCCTCTTCAAGAAAAATAGTCCTGGGAAACACATCATGGGTCATGATGGACTAGAGATAGCAATCTTCACAAGAGGCTAGAAGATGCTCACCAGAATCTGTAGGTACTCAGACACTGGGTTGGGCGGATCCCAAACACAGGAAGGCAATGTGAAGGAGAAGCATAACAGATGAATTATTTAGGGGTATTTAGAGAAAGAAGCAGGTTTCCTCATTCCTGTCAACTCAGATCTGGTGAACACACCATCTTGGGAAATGGTCTAACACCAGAAACTGAATACCATAGCAGCAACTGGGCTGCTGCATTTGGTGACCAGCCTAACATTCATGACCCAATACCCACCTGTGCTAGCCTTCATACCACTGGAAAACCGAGCCCACCAAGTGAAATATTTGCAAGGAAAAACTTCCTCAGATTAGGAAACTAAGGATTATATGGGCCAGAGAATCACTCAGAGGGTGGTGACTGTGTTGGGACTAATGAACTATAGGGAGAGATAGAAACAGGGCACAGTCTTGAACAGGGACCTGGAACCAGGTATTCAGTGTTCCATAGGAGAGTGAAACACAGGGGCATATAGGACCTATAACCTGTATGATCTGAGAATAGAAAAAATACACTTGAACAGTGCCAGAGTCAGCACTGTCCCACCGCTCCCCAAACACCACTAAGCTCTGTGTCAGCATAGTATCCCCCGACCACTCACCCTCCAAGCACCACAGAGCTCAGCACCTGTGTGAAATCCATCCTACTGCTCTCCAAAAGCTGCTGAACTTGATGCTTATGTGTGCTCTTGTCTATTGGCTCCCAAATACTTACAAGCAGAAGACTGCTTGTCCTTTTCTGAGCCCTAAAGGACACAGAATTCATGTGAAATCCATCCTACTGCTCTCCAAAAGCTGCTGAACTTGATGCTTATGTGTGCTCTTGTCTATTGGCTCCCAAATACTTACAAGCAGAAGACTGCTTGTCCTTTTCTGAGCCCTAAAGGACACAGAATTCATGGGCTGGATAGTGATTTTTCGAAAGCCACAGACAGAGAGTTGGTTAGGGCAGAAAGCTGTAAGATAAGTGGCAATGTCAGAAGGTGTTGCATGGCACATGCACCAGGAAGTGCACGGAAAGAGCAGACATAAGCAAATGCAGGGATTATCATGGAGGGAAAAGATGGAGATCAAGAAAGCCCTTCTAGAGATCAGCAGAAAATTTTGTGCTTAACCAGTTCCACTGTGCCATCTCTCCAATACAATTAAAGGTGCTCAATCATAAGACTGAGACAAATAACTCTGACTAGTTATGTTCACAGGAGCACACATGATACCTAACAACTTTGTCTGCAGAGAGAATGATAAGTTGGCCTGGAATACTCTCTGAACACCCAAGCTTCTTCACTTACTGGAAGGCAGAGAACAAATCATTGAAGAGAATCCAGTTCAAGCACCAGTCAATTTCCTTGTCACAACCACAGAGGACTGGAATCCAACCACCCAGAACAAACACCAGCACATGCAACTTCATGAAACAAACACTATAAAACACAAAAGATCAGATAAACATCAACACAATTATAGTGCAGGACCTTAATACCTCACTATCACAAATGTGCAAATCAATTAGACAAAAAGTCAAAAAAGAAATAACGAAGTTGAAACAAACCTTCAAGCAAACGGACTTAATAGGTATCTAAAGAGTGATCCACCAAAAAACAGAATACACATTCTTTTCAACGTCATGTGAAACTTCCCCTCAAATATACCACAAACTAGCAAATAAAACATGCTTAAGTAAATCAAAAGAATCTGAATTATTCCATGTGTATTATCAGACTATGATGTATAGAAACCAGAAATTGATGATAAAAGAAGCCACAGAAATCATGCAGACATATGGAAATTAACAATATACACTTGACTAATTAATGGATCACAGAAAAAAATAAAGGAAGAAATTAGAGAGCTCATAAAATCAAATGATATTGTCAATATAGCATCCCAGAATTTATGGAACAAAATAAAAGCAGTTCCAGGAAGGAAGTTTATATCTGTAAATGCCAACATCAGAAAAACAGAGTGGGCTCAAATAAATAACCTAATGATGTAGCTCAAGGTACCATGAGGATGGGATTGGGGAAGAAAAATCCAAATCCAAACTAGTAAAAGGAACCAACTCATAAAGAGAGGAAATTAATTGAATTGAGACAAAAATGGTACAAAAAAATCAGTAAATTGAAGAGTTTGTTCTTAGAGGAAAAGAAAAACCTTAAGCTAGACCAGAAAGAAAAGAAAAAACATAAATGAAATTAGAAATGAAAAAAGTCAAGTTACAAAGGAAATCACCAAAATTCAGAAGATTATGAGCAGCTATTTCAAAAATCTGCTTCATGAAAGATCTAATACCAACACTCCTGAAACTCTTCAACAAAACTGAAAGGGAAGTACCCCCAAAGACATTCATGGAAGACAGCATCAACCTGTTTCCAAAACCAGACAAGAATTCAACTTACAGAAGTAATATAGGCCAATCTTTTTAGGAGGGAGTTATATCAAATTTTGTTTAAAGGAGCATTATGGTGATGTATGATGCTCATGTGTTTTAGAAATATCTCTGTTGATAAACTATTAATGTTAATTTTATGGGTTTTATATTAAAAATGTGTGCTTAAGAGGAAAATATAATGTCAATAAGATAAAGTAATACATTTTTAATATGTAATGAGTGTATAGAATAAATATCAACATTTCCAACATGAACTGTTTACCTGCTTACAAAATCTAAAAAACAGCAGAAATAAATTCCTATGTGAACCACAGTGAAAGTAAAAATAAAACTCTACCATAATCTTTACTTCAATTATCACTTCTAAGCCTATTTTCACACATGAGAACAGCAGGTTCCACACATAAGTATTGTTTACACTGACAGCACATTTTGTTTTCCTGTCTTCTTTGATATGACATACATGATATCTTGCAGGTATTCCTGTTTGCTTAGGAGGTTTTTGTGAATGTTTCACCTGTTTGTTCATCAGTCTGCTCCAGAATTCTTTGGTGGAATTCTTTGGGAAAATACATACTATTATTCCTCTATTGCAATTGATCATTTATCAATTCCAGTGCCAATTCTTTAAGAAAACTTCTCTGTGATATTTTATCCTTGCTATTTTCTTTGTAAACTATGAAACTACTTATGCCTGCCATGTTTCAGATTGAATAAAACACAACCATTGGCCAATGCTCTGTGTTTCAAGTGACATCATAGTTATTGCATAACTCATCAACAGCTTCTAACATGCCTTTTGTTTTGCTATGAAATGTGACCATTTCTGGCTTCATCTGTCTTGAAGATTCACTATCAATTTTTTTTCGTGTTTGGTTTTTTGAGACAAGGTCTTGCTATGTAGTCCAGGCTAGCCTTAAACTCACTATGTAGCACTGCAGCTGACCTTGAACTCACAGAATCCTTCTGCCTCAGTGCCCTAAGTGCTGGGATTGCAGGGGTGCACCACTACACCCAGCTTCAGTCAGTGTTATCATGGGATATCCTTGAAAGTATCAATATAACTCTGTTTTGTTCACAATAATGTCCAGGTTAGACTGGAACTCACTGTGCAGCACAGGCTAACTTGGAGCTCACAGGATGCTCCTGTCTCAGCTCCCCAAGTGCTGGAATTATAACCATGCACCAACATGCCCAATTTCATTATCAATTTTATCATCATGATATAATATTGACAGTAGCAATACTACTTTGTTTTTCTTCACCATATAGGAGGTCAATGTTATAACTTTCTGAAACCAAAGGATTGTACTATACATTTCTCTATTGTGAACTTGCAACATTTTTTTCAGGAATCTCTACTATGTTCTTGTGAATAGTTCCTGAGCTGGTCAACTGGTATGTTTCTTTTTGGCAAATGTAACATCAATAGGTAACTCATAGTCCAATTGTCAAATGTGATGTTTGGATTAATTTTCGAAACAGGTGCAACAAGGTGGTTCACAAAGTCAAACGTAAACACCTGGTGGTTGAGTTCCAGGATAAACTTCTAAATTCAAGGTGTATAATGTTTTTGGTTATTAGACATATATTTCTGGACCCCTCAACAACCACAAAATGATGCAAGGTGCTGCTGAATTGTCATGTATTCAGGTGGTACATAAATTGCTTAACGGTTTGAAAAAAAAGCTTTCAAAAAATGAGTGAAAAGCAGCCAAACTGTCAGATTTTTTTTTCTTTCTTGGTGGGTCTTTTTGTCATCGAAATGTAGGCAATTTTGAAAGAAAGCAAATCTCTTGAGTGTCACCATTGGTCTAAAATTCTTAATCCCACACCTACCACTACTCTATAAGCCCTTTAGATTCTGATGTTTAGAATGATAAAGTCCTGCTGTAAAGACTTTTAGTTCAGATAGTGAGATATCATGATAAATATATTTTTGAGTATTACTACTGATGCTCACAGTGTTTTACTTGTGTTTCAAAAATCCTGTAATGTATCATCTGTTACAAACAATTTCCAACATTGAATCACAGTACTAGCATTCTGCCCAGTAAGTTTCACTCCGGAAAGAACCTAATGACATATTCTGATCTAGTTCTAACCTTGGATCCCTCAGGTATACATGACAATTTTGTAGCATTTTGACTAGTCGAATATTTATTTGCATTATTATTTTCTTCCTCAAAAAATCAAGGTCTTCATTCTATACTTCTGAATCTACCACATTTTGCTAACTTCTTTAGCTTATATTATGCAAGTCATCATTGGTAGCATGATAACTCATTTTCAGCCTCCTCTATAATTTGTAAAAGTGACATTGTAGTGAATTGGGATAATTCTACAGGAAAAAATCAAAAGAAAATGTAATAAAAATTTAAGTACACAAAAATGTAACAAGGTGTATAACGTGGGTAAAACTCACTGATTTATACTTTGACACACATGCACACACCTTGCTATTTGTCATACTAAGTGACTAAACATAAAAATTGCTTTCTATATTCCACCACTGCAGCTACTGAGACACACAGTCAACTACTGTTCAACTAAAGTACAAAGGATGATTAAACATACATGAATCAATAAATGTAATACATTAAATAAATAGAAGCAAGAACAAAATCACATGATCTTCTCCGTAGATGGAGAAACAATCTTTGACAAAAGTAAAAGCACTGAAGAAAATAGGAATTGAGTGACTTTATATCAATCTGATAAAATTCTTTTATCGCAAAACTACTACTAACATTACTGTAAATGATGGATAATTGAAAGCCTTTCCTCTAATATCAGGAACACACAAGGAGTTCACTATCACCACTCCTGTTCAATATAGTACTCAAAACATTAGGAATTGCAATTAGAAAAGAAAAAGAAGCAAAAGTGGTATGTATATGAAAGGAGATGTCAAAATATCATTACTTACAATAGGATATCATCCTCTACATGGAATATCAAAAAAAATTTCACCACAAGACTCTTAGAATTAATAACCAAGTTCAGCAATGTAACAGGATACAAAATCAACACATAAAAATCAATAATATTTCGGTACACCAATAATAAACTCACTGAGAAAAAAATAGGAAATCAATATCATTCACACTAGCATGAAGAAAAATTAAATATTTATGAATTAATCTAATCAAGGAAGTACAGTAACTCTAAATGAAAAAAATACAGTACTACAAAAGGGAGATCAAAGGGGACATCAAAATGGAAATATATTGCCTGTTCCTACATAGGCAGAATCAATATTGTCGAAATAACCAAACTTTCAACAGATATCCAGATTTAAAGACATTCCAATCAAAATAACATTCCTCACAGAACTAGAGCAAACAATCCAAAAATTCATATGGAACCAAAAGAGACTCAGAATAGTAAAAACAATCTTGAGTAACAAGAGGAACACAGGAGGCATCACATTCCTCGATTATCAGTTATATTACAAAGCTGTGAAAACAGACAAAAAAAAAAAAAAAAAGAATGGTACTGACACCAAAACAGACACATGAATCAATGGAACAAATTAGAGGAAGCCGAAAAAACACCTAGCGCATTCAGCTATCTGATCTCTGACAAAGGAGCCAAAAACACATACACTGGACAAAAGATAATCTCTTTAATAAATAGTGTTGGGAAAACTGGATAATAACATCCAGAAGATTGTATCTAGACTTCATATCTGTCACCATATACTACTAAACTAAAATCAATATCAATGGGGATTTGAGAAATGTAAATTAAATCAACACTGTAATACCTTCTTTCTTCAGAAAGAAGGCTATCATGAAGAAATAACATAATACCAAGTGCTTCTCAGGGTGCAGGGGAAAAAGGAACCCTTCTACATTGTTAGTGGGAATAAAAACTGGTACAAGCACTATGGAGATTAGCATAGAGATTCCTTAAAAAAACCAAAAGAAAATTCATTTATCCAGCTACTCCTCTTGTAGGTATCTTCCTGAAACAGTTAAAGTCATCATATTAAACTGACAAATGCATTCTTGTGTTTGTAGTAGCACAATTTAAAATATCTAAGTCTTGGAAACAGCCTATATGCCCATCCACAGATGAATAGATACAGAAATTGTGGTATTTATATACAATGGAATACTATTCTGCCATAAAGAACGTTAAACTTGAGGCATTTGTAGCTAAATGGATGCACCATGGACCATAACATTAAGTGAAATAAATCAAACATGCAAGTTTAAGTATTGGTGGGCACACACCTATGATCTCAGCATTTGGAAAGCTGAGACAGGAGGATTGTTATGAGTTCAAGGTCCACCACATAGTGAGTTCAAGAGAAGCCCAAAGCACATAGCAAGACCCTGCTTCCAAGAATAGGAAAAAAATTTCATGATTTCATTAATATGAGAGACCTAAAGTATATATAAACACAACTCAAAGATAGATAATATGAAGCAGGGACATCTTTCTCAAATAGGAAGGGGTATAAGAGATGGAGGAACTGGGAAGGGATGGAAAAGTAAAGGAATTTTAGAAAGGAGAGTTTAAAAATGTGAACAGTGATTTTGTAAATGGAAAGAGGAACAAGCTTGGAGGGAGACGAGAGAATGGGAGGAGACAAAAAGAAAAGAAAAGCATGTTATGTACATGTACAAACTCCACATGGTAAATGGGTAAATGTAATCACTATGTACTGCAAATATGTACTAACAAAAAAATTTTAAAATAAATTCAAGATTTACACAATTTTAACAAAAAATGGATCACAGAAAAAAAGCATAAAAATCACATGATCATCTTAATATTCACAAAAAAATGTCTTGGGCAAAATTCAACATCCTCCCCAGTAAATATAACAATTATGTACTGCAAACACATCCTAATAAAAATTCCAAAAAATTTTATAAGATCCAACATCCATTCTTGATAAAAAATGCTGGACAATGGGTATATTAAAACTTTACCTCAAACTCATCAAAACCATTTGACAAAACTACTGGTAACATACTAAATAAAGAAAACCTCACATCATTTCCTCTAAAATCAGGAAAACAGAGGTGTGCATTCTCATTATTCCTGCTCAATATAGTATTTCAAACTTTAGTTAGAGTAATCAAGCAAGAGAAAGAAATCATATATTCAAACAGAAAAGGTAAAAGTCAAACTATCTGTTTTGGTTTGTGTCCAGATATCCCCATAAAGTCTCATGAGATCATAGGGGTCTTTTTCAGAGGTGGATGGCTGTATCTAGAGTGTATGATTGATTCCTAGTGCGATGCTGTGATTAAGTGTGCTGGGATTAATTGTGGGTGATTTCTGAATCAGTTCACTGATTGGATTGGCACTGCCCTAATCCTGGTAGACTGAATACAATATAAGGGACAGACAGAGGCTTGTCTTACTCTTCCTTGTTGGTTTTGGTATCTTTCACTGCCATGAGCTACTGCCCCTCTGCCATGTACCACCCTGCTTGAAGCCAGACATTTACGAACTGAAACTTCTTCAAAGTGTGAGCTAAATGAACCTTTTGCCCTTTAACTTTGGGTGTTGTGCATTTTGTCTCAGCAAAAAGAAAAGTAATCAATCGTTATTTGCATATGGCCTGATATTTTAAACAGAAGACTCAAAAATTTCTACAGGAAGACTCTTAGAACTAATAAACAAATTCAGCAAAGTATTAGACATGAAATCAACACACACAAAAAAATAGTGTTCCTGTACACCAACAATGAAACCAACAAGAGAAAAATCTGGAAACAATCTTATTCCCAGTAGCTTCAAATAAAAAATTAAATACCTGGGAATC
Organism: Dasyprocta punctata; assembly: GCA_004363535.1. NCBI lineage: Eukaryota > Metazoa > Chordata > Mammalia > Rodentia > Dasyproctidae > Dasyprocta > Dasyprocta punctata. The sequence goes on along the minus strand of RJWM01005929.1, from coordinate 79,509 downwards.
AACCTAATAAAAAAAAAGTGAAAGACCTCTACAATGAAAATTATGGTACTCTTGATAAAAAAGATTGAAGAAGACATTGGCAAATAGAAACATAGTCCCTATTCTTGGATAGGCAGAATCAATATTGTCAAAATAGCCATGTTACCAAAATGACATATAGCTTTAATGAAATTATAATTGAAGTACTGACAGCATTCTTTACAGAACTAGGAAAAATAATCCTGAAATTTACAGAGAATCAGAAGGGATCCAGAAATGGCAAAGCAACAGGCATTAAAATCCTGAATTTCAAGTTATTCTACAAAGCTACAATAATAAAAACATCAGAATGGTACAGGCAAAAAAAAAATTCAGACATTGATCAGTGGAATAAAACTGAGATAAAAATAATCACATGTACCTTCAGGCATTTGACAAAGGCATCAAAAACAAGCTGAAGACAAGATAGCCTCTTTAACATATGGTTCTGGGAAAACTGGTCATCCTTGTGCAAAAGAATGAAATAGACTCATATCTCTCAACCTGTACTAAAAGTAAAATCAAAATAGATCAAAGATCTAGTTATAAAATCAGAAACAGTGAATCTTATGAAAGATAAAAATAGGTAAAACTGAAGGTATTAGGCAGAAGCAAGGACTTCCTGAACAGAACCCCAGTTGCACAAGAAGTAATACCAAGAACCAACAAATGGGATTATATCAAATTAAAAACTTCTGTACAGCAAAGGAAACAACCAACAGAGTGAAGCAACAACCTATAGATGGGAAAAATTTTCTGCGGACTACTCCTCATACAGAAGACTAATATTAATATATAGAATATACAAAGAACACAAAATTTTAAGTTAGGCTTGCTCAAATTAAAAGATCCAATCAAAAAAATGGGAAAGTGAATCCGACACTTCTCAGAAGAACTATCTGAGAAAAATGAAAACCACAACACTGAGATTCTATCTTAGTGTAGTAAGAATGACTATTATCAGACTCAAAAAAATGCTGGTAAGGATAAAGAATATGTGGTATATAGACACAGTAGAGTACTTTGCAGCACTAAAGAAGAATAAGTTTTGGGCATTTGTAGGAAAATGGATGATTTTTAAAACCATAATAATAAATTAAATAACACAGAAAGTTAAATATCATATGGTTTCTCTTCTATGAGAAATCCAAAACACAATGTGAAGAGCAAGGTAAAAGATAGGTAATCAGAAATACAGTTAGACTTTGCAAAGATGTAAAGGGGACCTGGGTAAAGAGAAAGAGAAGTCAGAATGGGAGGGGAAGTGAAATGATCAAGATATGATATATGTATGTACCAGTTTTTGAAGATAAAAGTAATTATTATGAATAGCAAACAAATACCAATAAAAGCTTTTAACATGAGACCAAAAAAAAAAAAAACCTTCAGTTCTGTTGATTCAACACTGCATATAAGACACACTTGGAAGGAGATGAATCATACTGATAAAAATATTTGATATACTCTGAAGGTTCAAATCCTGGTTCAAACCACAACCTATTGACTGTATGATATTAGGATCCTTATTGTTCTGTGTTATATGTTTCTTCCATCCATAAAAAGGAAATGTACTTTTGTAAAGATTAAGATAAATTATATGCAGCACTGGGCTAGACTGGACCTTTATTCATCCAAATTTTTGATCCCCACCTGCACTGAAATTGTACATTCTTGGTTTCTGTCATCTAGCCAGAACTACCACTGTGGATGAAGCACATTTCCTTGTCTCAGTGATGTTGAATTTAGTCAAATGACTTGCTTTAGCCAATGAAGCATTAGCAAAAGTGATGTCAGAGGCTTTAAAATAGTTTTGTAATTTGCTTGCTCTTAAAAATCTTCTACAATAATATGTCCCCATAGAAACCAGGGTAGTGGCACATGCCTGTAATCCCAACTCTGAGGGAGACTGATGCAGGAAGACCACAAGTTGGAGTTCTGTCAGTGCAACTTAACAAGACCCTATCTCAAAATAAAAAGTAAAAAGTGCTGCTGATATAACTTAGTGGTAGAATGTTCTAAAAAAGTCATAATGGACTTACACTTTTGAGAAGTAAACGGTGTATTTTGCTGTAAGCCACTGAGACTTTAGGATGGTCTGTTATTATATTGATCAGTTATTGCCACAATACTGCATAACAACCTACCCAAAAATTCAGTAATATACCGTAATCATAATTTGTAGCTACTCTGCCTACAGGTAGGCTGGAGTTCAAGTGATTTAGGTGGTTTTTGCTAGAATTCACTCTAAAAGCTTTGAGGATTGGATCTGGATCTGCTCCAAATGTTCCATCTTCTTCAGAGAGCATGTTCATCTCATGATGATAGACAGAAGTGTAAAAGAGCAAACCCAAACACACGTACACACAAAAAAATACAGAAAGTGCTAGGTTTTTCCTGTCATATCTTATAGCTTAATGTTGATCAAAAGCTACAAGCACAAGTTCAAAATCAAGAGAAAGGAAGTAAACTCTGCAGTCCATAACAAGCCACATAACCACATTTAATATCGGTAGTCATACAGTCACACAACTGCATTTAATATTAATGAGTTGAAAAGTATATTCTTCTAATGTATGGGGGGGAAAGAACAAATGAATATTTGCTAAACAATAATCTCTCACATTTTTGTAGCAAAAATGAATATATGCACTCACTAGCATAAAAAGTAATAAGTAAACACTACCAAAATTAAACATCATTACAATGACTCAAGTTCCTCTTTAACTTGATTGCTTTCCTTTTTGTGTAGTTTATTATTATTTTCTTCAAAAAATAAGGTGTCAATAGAAAAATCAGTTCATTATTTACTTATTTGATGAGATTATCTTCATCCTGTTCTATATGCTCTTCTTATTTTAAAATAGTGCAGGCATTGTTTTCCATCACTATCACCTATAACCTTTGTTCTCTTCTATGCAGACTGCTACTAAAACACCTCTTCCCATCAAGTAACAGTCACTTAACTGTATGCATTTTTAAAAGTCCTTGTTGCTAAAGATAGTGCCTCCCAAGAATCAGCCACGCTGGGACCAGGAGGAGCCAACCAACAAGCCAACTAGCTAGCCTTTCTGGTAAGCTATACAAGCCATGTGGGTTCTAGGAAGAAAAATGTTGGCATCTCCCAAGGATCAGCCATGCTGGGACTGGGAGGAGCTGACCAACAAGCTAATTAGCTAGCCTTTTTCTGGTAAGCCATGAGAGCCATGCAGGCCCCAGGAAGAGAAAAGTCAGCACCTTCTGAGAATTGGCCATGCTGGGACTGGGAGGAGCCGACCAACAAGCCAACTAGCCAGCCTTCCTGATAAAGTCATGCAAGCCATGCCGTGCCCAGGAAGAGAAAAGTCAGATAGTGCCTCCTGAGAATCGGCCATGCTGTGACTGGGAGGAGTTGACCAATAAACCAACTAGCTAGCCTTTCTGGTGAGCTGCACAAGCCATGCAGGGACCAGGAAGGGAAAAGTCAGTGCCTCCTGTGAGCCTACTGGCGAGTAGACTCAGAATCACCAACCCCCTCCGCCCTGTAGGCAACCAGCTGGTTCAAAGGACAAGCTGAATTGATAGCAACTGACATACAAAAAGCAACTGAATGCTTATATTGTTTGGTTGACTTTGCAGGCCTGGGGCCAGTGGTCTAAGCACATACTGGGAGGATAATAGTAAGAAATATAGCAAATATGAGGGATTTCCTTCTGTCTTGTTTTTGAAATATAGTATTCTTCTCACTGTTTTGTCTTGTTAAAATTGTTTTATTTTATTCAATGTATTGTTTTGATTGCTTTTATTCTGTTTTGTTTTGGTTTGATTTTGATATAGCTGATGGAAGAGACAACTATTGTGAAAATAGCAAGATATACTGTGGTAGCCATTGTTGTTTTCCTATTATCCTGCTTTGAAGTACCAATTTCACTGCTTTGTTTTGACTGGATTTATTCTGTTTTGTTTTGTTGGGTTTTACTATCTTTAAAATAAAATTTAAAAATTAAAAAAAAAATTAAAAAGTCCTTGTTGCAGCCAGGGATCTAGTTCAGTGGCTTAAGCACCTGCCTGGCAAGTGTGTGGTCATGAATTTGATTCTGGTACAAAAAAAAAAGTCCTCGTTGCTACATTTGAATTAGATGCAATCTGTTCACATAATTTTGGATCATGATTTTATCACTTAATACAATCCTATCAAAACTTCCTGTCACACATACATTTTCTACATTCATCCAAGTCATTGTCAGAGATTTTGTACTGCCCACAGAGGAGAACATGACTGTACCCACCAAGGGAAGCTATGGATCTCTATTCATAAAAACGGATGTAAGAGCTTCCAGTAAAGTAGATTTGTGAACACTGGCAAGTCTCTGAGTTTTCATTCTTTCTGTTCTTAATGAGCAGCTGCTTACATTTGTGCTGAGGCCATGAAACTATAAGGAGTGGAGGTGGAGAGCCCAACTCTGGGAGCAAATAAAGATATTTTTCTGGGAAGGGGCCAGTGGGTCTTAAAAGCCATCCTCAAATAAAGAATCAACATTGTTGGATAAAGAGAAGAGAAACATCAGCAGTGTACAAATTCTTTGTTGGTATTGCAGATTTCCTTCCTGTTCATGGTACAGAGTTTTGACCACTTAGAACTGAGAAGTCAATGTCAGGAATATCTGAAAAGAAGATTCCAAGGAGAGAATCTATTTCTAGTAATTCACCAGATTAGTGCTTATATAGATACTGATTTTGTTTTGTTGTTATTTTAAAAAGTAACATTCGAACATGAAGTGCAATAGCATAAAAGAATATATAGTGAAAATAAGTCTCCCATTTACCTCCAATCACTTCTAGAGGCAATATGTGCTATTCAACTTTTGTAATAGCTCTAAGAGTTACTTCTGTGTAAAAAATAAGCACATTCATTTATATGTGTTTAATAATCAAAAGGAAGCAGAGCATATAGAGTCATTTAATGCTGAATATTCATTTTTGCACCTTGTCAGAGAAAAATATATATAAGTTACACATATGAAGTTCCTGAGGTTCACAGTGGCTAGCTGACTTGTCAAGGTCATAAGCCTATAAAATGAAAAGCCAGTTATGATCTCAAATCCATGACTGGGGTAAGACCTACCACTAATGAGCATAAAGGAAAAACATATATTGTATAATTTTGAAAAACTTTTCAAATTCTGCAAATAGGTTGTGGTTATTTAAAGAGGGCATAAAATGGGTTGCAGAATAGTTAGTTGTGACTGTGACCCAAACCCATGTTCTACAACACTAAGGCAGCTTAAACCAACAACTGATTTGTGGACTTTGAGTTGTGGATCTGGTATTTCTCAAAATCCTAAAGTATTCTAACTAAAAACTGTCCTAAGAAAAAGGAAATGTTTCAATTTGAAATCCTTAATTAAAACCATATTCATAATTCTAAGTATTTAAAGAGAAAGTTAAAGAATAAATTTACTTTCGCACATCACAGAGATTGTAATAAACACAGACCTCGCCAAAAGCCATGCCTCCAGCTGCACATCAGAGTAGAGCAGAACTGCAATTTTAGCAAGAGAGACTGTAGGCAAAGTCATGTATAGAAAGGCAAACAACCATAATGTAAAACTCATGTTGCCTCTTTGGGTCAGTTCTGCAGAAATGCATCTTACACACATACATATATGTAGATACACATATGGAGCTACAGTTGTTCCTTGGTACTAACTCACTAACTCACAAACTGTCAGCTCTATGTCTATTTTCTTGAGATTCACCAAGGCCATAGATAATTGTTCCATTAAAACCATTGCCATTTTTGGGATAAGTTCAATCAACTTGTACCTAAAAGTGATTTACATGGGTCTTAAGCCTATAAAGTTCATTATTTCAGGGTTTTCCCAGAACTTTATATATTGCTAGATACCAGTTCCAATAAGAGAAGGCATATTTATTTTGCTATGATATACATCATAGAAGGAAAAAGAATCTCTCAAAACCCCTGTAATTCCTCAGAAATCCATAGTCCCAAATGTGATATACCTATTAGAGAGAAAAAAGTAAGTCCTCACATGTCATCTGCTGGAATGAGAATAATTCTTCCTAGTTTCTGAATGAAAAATGCTGATTATGCCTGCACTATGGAAAGATGCTTGTGCCATAGCCTAGGAAGAAACACCAGTGCCCTAAAAGAAAGCAAAGACTAGAGGGATCTCTTACAGTACACAGCATATGTGAAATACCTTAAAAAATTATTGAGGAAACAGAGAAGAAAATAAACAACATAAGTATACTTTAGACAAAGAATGGCAGCAGGAAGTTAATCTTATCATCCATAGTGTGAAGTTTCCTGTATCTTGCTGGCTGAGCTCTAGACCTGTCCATCACCACCTTGTCAACTCCACCTGGATAATTCAAATGCACCTCAAGTGTAGTATGTCCAAAGTTGGAGTCTTTCATCCTCTTCTAAATATGCTCATTTTTCAACTACCTCTTTGATAAAGAACATCATTCTCCCAGTTGCTAACAACGGAAAATGGGAAATAATGCTTGACTTCTCTGTCTCCCCTTCCTCCCTTGTCAACTATTCAGTCTATCACCCAATCTCTCCCACTTATCTACTTCTTTCTTCCCCACAGTTAACACTGTAATCTTCTCTCGCTGAAATATCTGCTTTAGCTTCCTAACTCATCTCCCTGCCTCTCCTCTACTCCAGTTTATTCTTAACTTGGATCCAGAGTGATATTTTTCAATAATGTAATAATGTAAAACTGATTCTCTTCTTTGCTTAAAATTATCAGTGATTTCCCATCACAATTAGGTAAAGCACCATGTTCTTAACATGGGCTATTATAAAGCTCTGCATGCTCTGATCTTTATGTCATTCTTCAGCTTCATTGTAACTCCTCAAGAACCAATTCCTTTTATTTCCATTCTAATCAAGCAAAATGCTTAATGACTAGGATATATTAGAATCTTCCTAACTTCAGGGTCATTGAAGTCTTTTTTTAGACTGAAACATTCTTTTACTCTTAATTACTTTTCCTGCTTGTTTATCTACCAGAACATAGTCCTTATGAGAGCAAGTACTTGCCATCCTGTCTTATTCAATTTTGTCATCCTCACACCTAGAGCAATCCATGCACATAATAAATGCTCAATAAATATTTATTGAATGAAATAATGAATCTTTCCAGTCTCATATAAACATCACTTTCTCAAAGAGGTCTTCTAAGAGTCCAAGAAAAAATATTAAATCTTTTCATTATATACCACTTTAGCATGCTATACATGTGCTGCAACCTAGAAACAACTAGACAATAAGTTGGAGAAATTTATTTCTTTTTTCATTGATCACATTCCTATGATGCCTGTTGTCCAGGATCTACAACCTATCTTATGATTTTACCCAGCTTTTTTTTATGTAAGTGAGGAGAGTAATTCTGGTTCTTATTATTTAATCTTGGCTAGAAGTGGAAGTTGCAGGTCAGTTTTAAAGAATACAACTCACATTCTTTCCCTTGTAATTACCACGTATTAGCATTCTCTGTGGTTTGGATTCTATTTCTCCCTAAAGCTAGCCTTCTTTCCTTAATACCCTCTTAAACTTAGAAGGTAATTTTCACTGGGCTAGGATTTTTTTTTACTGTATCCCCAGAGCCCATAGCAACATGTGGATAATATTGTAGACATAATAAACTAACGGTTGAATGAAGCTTGCCCCCAAATAATCTTTTTTGTATGGCTGCTACTTAATCTACAGTAGGACGCTGACCTTTGCAAATCACGATCCTATAAAAACTAGTACATTGGTTTTAGAAATGAAAAAATTACACAATTTTGATTCCCACCACTTCAAAAATATTGCACATTTAATTTTTAGCTGTTTCTATTATTTGATTATTCTTAAAAGTTAAATTCCATTTATTTAATTTTTAACATAGTCCTTACTTTAAAATAAGTAAAATTTATTTTTAGTTATGATTTCCAGTCACTGTAGTAAACTGTAACTGATTTAATTCTCTCAAAAAACTTATGAAATAGAACCTATTACTCTCACTTTGGTAATGAGGGAAAAAAAAGCACAGAAATGTTATGCTTAACATCAAGATAACAGCTGAGAAACAAAATGTTAGCCAGGATTTTAACACAGATAATTTGAGATGTGCACTTTATCTAAAGTGTTTATACTACAACCTAGTACTTCCTACTTTCAAATAAAATTATAAGTGCCTTATAATAAAAGACATCTATTTTTAATATTGAAATTTAAAATTAAAATCACAGTGACAGGAAGCATGTATTTCCTTAAAACCTGGGCTTAATATGTGTTACTATAAAAGGATGCAATTTTCTGTTTCAAGCTTATCACTCAAGAGAAACAAGGAAACTCAGTTGGTCAAATAAATTTTATTTTATAATAAAAGGATGTTAACTTATGCTGCAAAAGGAATTTACACATTAGGTTTGTGTATAAGATATTTCTCAGTAAAATCAACCATGTTTTCAAACATGACTTTTACAAAACATTCAATAAGACTATTAGAGGAATATGTACAATACTATTAATAAACCATCAGTATAAAAACAATAAAAACTTAATGAAAGCATATATGCAGGAAAATGAAGTAATGAAATTCAAGTAAACAGTTATCTATTGGTTTTATCTTCTGATAACATGACCTTGAATTCATAGTAAAGTAGAAAAGAATGTATCTTTAACTTTTACTACTAATGGTCTTATTAATGTACTGGCAACAGTTGTATAAATGACATTTCTAGCAAAGTGAAGATATTCTATTTCTGGTGTTGCTCAAAAGAAAGTTCATATGCTGAAATATAAATGTATACTTGGCAAAGTCACCAATCAATTATATCTAGAACTATTCACTCCAAATCTGCATAAAGGTTGACTGAAGAGCAGCTGTAAATAGAGTCAACATTTTCCTCAGAGAATAAATTATAAAAGATGAGTTCTAGGCAAGAAAAATCTGTTAATATATGTACCAGCTAAATGCATTCACACATCATTTAGCAAATATTTACAGAGTACTTGCAATGTACAAAGGTTATGCAGTAAGTTCACTGCTTGGTATGGGAGGCTCCACTTCTGGTGGCCCTAACTAGAACTAAGTAACTCATTTGTAACCAATACCCTAGCATAGCATATTCCAAAGTTGGTATCATCTTCATGATTCTAGTTATAGTTCCCTACTGACTGTCCTATTATTTACTTAATATTTTTCTCCATATTTACTTCTTTTGCTTCTCAAATTTTAACATGAATTTCTCACCATAATGAAAAAATATTATCATATGCTAAAAATACAATAAAACACTTACTAAGTAGTTCCTAGTGATTGGTACCATATTGAATATGTTATATTTCAAATTTTTATTTTGAAAACTATACATAAATTTCTGAAATTTGAGAAATTCTGTATCAGGCCAGTGCTGGTGATTATATATCTCATGTTGATCACCAGAAATGGGCATAATAATCTCCCTACTACAGGGATAAAAGAAGATATTCATTCTGTTATATCCAGAGAGCTGGGGACAGAGTACAGCAGCATGCCCTTGTGTTGCAGGCCTTTTAGAGTCATCTATTTTCACTCCATTTCTTAGTGAGGGGAAAAAAGGCTCTACAGAAAACGGCCTTTTTTTTTTTTTTTTTTTTCCGGCACCGGGGATTGAACTCACAGCCTTGCGCCTGCCAGGGCAGGCGCTTAAGCCACTGAGTCAAACTCCCGGCCCTGGTTTTTTGAGGCAGGGTCGCACTATGTAGCTCAGGTCGGCCTTGCGCTGCGTTGTAGCCCAAGCCGGCCTCGAACTCACAACGCTCCGCCTACCTCAGCCTCCCGAGTGCTGGAATTAAAGGCGTGCGCCACCACGCCCGGCTGAAAACGGCCTTCTTCATCATTTAGATTACATACTATTTTCCTAAGCATTCATTAATCCTAGCTCACAGAAAAAGACCTAATAAAATTCCTAAATAATTTATAACAGTGATAGAATTAAAAGAAAGATCCACTCTAAATGTTTAATATTTTTCTTCTAAATAGAGAAGGGACATAAACAAAGAGAAGTAGATCAGTAGATTTTCGTTGTTATGGGCCAAGATTTTACATTTTGACGTTGAATATTTTGTACCTTCAATGTACTTCTCCTTTGTATTACTGTCTTTCCAATAAAAACAGTTTCCAGTTTATTAATGAGGCATAATGGATTCCTCCTCGCAGAGTTGACAAATCTATCAAAGATAAGCAACAATTTACCTTTTGGCCAAAAAATCTTCTGGGATCATTAGCATGGGCTGTTTTAAATGCTTAGAGTGACCTGCTCTATTAAATATGATGTCTTAATGCCTCAACGTTCTGACTATATACCACAAGAGTGTGTTGGCAGTGTGAATTTAGAATATTTTTAGTCAAAGAATTAATTATTTTAAACAAAATTAAATTTCACAACATAATTACCTTATCTTTATATAATTGCTCTTAAATGCTTATATATATGTACCATTTAATACCATTTAATACTTAAATATATATACATACACTTACATACTTACAAACATATATATTGCTTTAAAAGCTAGTCATTTCCACAGAGTATGTTAAATTAATGCTACTTGAACTTTTTCACATTTGTTTTTTTGCTTCAAACTATCCAAATTAATTTAACCTCTGAAACCATGGTCAAATTCTGAAAACAGAGCATAAAAACTGAAAGGTGCTAAAAGTTTGGATGAAGAGTCAACTACACAAAGACAAATTAGTATCCACATTATATGCAAAAAAGCATACACAATTTACAAGCAGCTTACTGAAACTTTAGGAAAGGAACTTTGGAAGTACCCTTTAGGGATCAACATTAAATATATATATATATATATATAAAATTTCATATAGATACTTATGGATAATAATTCCTTTTCTGCCAAGACTATTTTTGCCATGTTTATGTTTGTCCTGCCTTGTGGTATTTCAAAGACCAGAGAAAAAATAATGCAAATATTCATATAGTGAACATATATTATACATGTATTATATATGTATTTCATATAGATGCTTATGGATAATAATTCCTTTTCCACCAAGACTATTTTTGCTGTGTTTATGTTTGTCCTACCATGTGGTATTTCAAAGACCAGAGAGAAAAATAATGTAAATATTCATATAATGAACATATATTATACATGCTATATATGTAGATAAACCCTCAACCACATAAAGTAAAAAAAAATCATTGCTTAAATAAAAGGCATGCTAATCTTAGCTAACAATATATTTTTAAAATACAATTTTATTATGCTCAAATTGCCCATCTTCAAAGAATTTATAGAAATCTAACACATACTTCCTAGCAATGGATTTAAGGTTTAGTAAGGGACAGAAGCAATACATATTAGTGACTCCTATACAAAGGTTAGTAAGGAAGTGTACCATAGGGAAAGTTCATGCAAAGGAAGGGTCAAAGTAAAATAAAAAAATACATTAGGTGATACACTGAGATTCATTCACTCAAGGTATTATGGAGCTCGTGTCACACTGCAGTGCTACATACAAGAATAGCCTACTGGGTAAGTTAAAGCAGAAGTAGAGATAACAGAGAATGTAAAGGTTGAGAGGATCAGAAAAGCACAAATCAAAGAGAGATGCAGAGTAACGAAGATACTGCTCTAAGAGTACTTCCATTATCAAGTAGTAAAACAGGAGACAGAACATCATTTAAATGGGAGGGTGATAGGATGAATAAGAAATCTGGTAAATTTAATAGTATAACATTGAAAACAGTAAAATTGATAATTAAAAGCATTTTATGTATCATTTATAAGTAAACAAATAGAAATATCCATTTCTTTCTTACAGTTCCCCTGTGTGCTCACACATAAGGTTCAATCAAAGCATGTGGAGAAAGATTCAATAGAAATGCATTACATTAAGAGATAAATTGTTTTAATCCCCCTGAAAATATTCCCCCTTTTTTTTGAAAACACTTATTCCACCTTTTTTCAATGACTCCTATTGTAACAAGCCTTTTTTCTTATTAAGTTTATTGGTACATTTTATAGATATATAAATGATCACATTTATCATAGGAAATTTGTACTTGTACATGATATAACCTGAATCCTCTTTTTTTCCAATTAAAACCCTTCCCTGAAACTCTTCTTCCCCTCCTTACTTACAAAGATTTAATTCCATTATATCCTTCTTTTATCTTTTTTTCTTTTTCTTTCCTTCCTTTCCCACTTGCCCTCCTTGTTCCCCCAGCCTTTTTTTTTTTTTCAGAAAAATTTCTTCCTATTTCACAATACCTTTTATACACTGTGGCCCTTATTTAAACTTTTGGTGCCTCACACCAAAGAAATAATGTGATGTTTGCACATGTGTGTCTGATTTATTTCACTTACGATTATGGTCTCAAGGTGTATGCATTTACCTAGAAATATCTTGAGCTTATCCTTCTTTATGGCTGAGTAGTACTCCATTGTATAAAAAACACATCTTTTTAATCCATTCCTCAGTTGATGGGCATTTGAGTTGTTAGCTATTACAGAGTGTGCTACTAAAAACATAGGTGTGAATGTATCACTGTGGTAGGACGTTTTAAATCCTTCTGGGAAGAAACACAGAGGGGAATAGCTGGGTCAAATGATACCTCTAATCCTAGTTTTGTTAGGAATCTCCACACTGATTTTCATGGCAATTGCAGCAATCTACACTCCTACCAACAGTGGAGAAGGATTTCTTTTTTCCCACAGCCCTGCCAGCATTTGTTACTACATTATTTCTTGAAAATAGCCATTCTTTCTGTGGTTGAGATGGAAACTCAGTGTAGTTTTAATTTGCATCTCTTGAATGACCAGGGATGATGAACATTTTTTCATACATTTATCTGTCATTTGTATTTCTTCACCTGAGAAGTGTGTATTCATGTCAGATGCCCATTTTGGGATCGGGTCTTTAAATTTAGGGGATCTGATTTTTTTCAATTTTTTGTATGTTCTAGATACTAGTCTTCTATGTGAGGGACAATTGGCTAAATTTTTCTCTCACTTCACAGGTTGTTTTTCAATCTATTAGCAATTTCTTTTGCTGTGCAAAAGCTTTTTAATAGGATGAGATTCTAGTTGTTGGTTCTTTGTAGTATCTCCTGTGCAATCGAGGTTTCATTCATGAAATCTTTACTTACATTTGTCTTCATTTAGTGTTCTGTTTTAATATTTAGATCTTCAATCCATTTTGATTTTAGTTTAGTGCAAGGTGATAGACATGGGTCTCCTTTTAGTCATGGGCATGTGGAAAGTCAGTTTTCTCAGAACCTTTTATTAAAGAGGCTATCTTTCTTCCAGTGCATATGCTTGGACCCTTCGTCAAAGATAAAGTGGTTGAGTGTGTTTGGAGTTGTTTCTGTACCTTCTAATCTGTTCTATTGATCATCAGGTCTGTTTTCTTTGCTAGTATCATGTTGTTTTAATCACAGTAGCTTTGTAGTATAATTTCAAGTCAGGAATTGTGGTGTCCCCTGCCATGCCTTTGTTGCCTAGTAGAGTTTTTGCTATTCTAGGTCTTTTCTGTTACAATTGAATTTTAGGAATGTCTTCTCTAGTCCTATGAGGTATGTTAATGGTATTCTGATTGGGATTGCATTAAATCTGAATAAAAGTTTTGGGAGAATGGCCAACTCTGTTGGTTCTTCCTACCCATGAGCAAAGATATATGTTCACTTTTTTACTTTAAAAAAGCAAAACAGAAAAAAGGTAGAAGTAATACAAAAATTTAAAAAAGTAAGAAATCAATACTAGTTAATACATTACATATTGTTCTGATTTTTTTATGCCTAGATTTTGTATATGTTCACTTTCTGATATCCTCTTCAATCTCCTTTTTCAGAGTACTGTAGTTTATAAATATTTTACTTCCTTTGTTAGACTGATTCATAACTATTTCATTTTTTGGGAAGCTATTGTGAAAGGTTTTATTTCTATAATTTCTCTCTCAGTGCATCTATCCACAGTGTATAGGGATGTTATTGATTATGAGTGCTGATTTTGTATCCAGTACACTACTGAATTTGGTTATTAAATCTACAAGTCTTTTAGTGCAGTTTTTGGAATCTTCCATGTGGAGTATCATGTCATCTACAAACAATGATAATTTAATTTCTTCCTTTCCTATTCTTGTTCCTTTTATGTCTTTTTCTTGTCTAATTGCTCTGGCTAATGTTTCTAGAACTACGTTAAATAGGAATAGTGATAGTGGACATCCTTGTCTTATTCTTGACTTTAGAGTGAAAGCTTTCAGTTTTTGGACATTTAGTATGATGTTAGCTCTTCACTTGTCATATACAGCCTTTATCAGATTGAGATAACCTCTTCCCTATCTATTTTCTGTGGGGTTATTATCATTAATGGGTTTTGGACTTTGTCAAATTCTTTTTTTGCATCTAGCAAGATCCTCATATGATTTTTGTCATTGACTCTGTTGATATGGTATATTTCACTTATTGATTTGTGTATATTGAAGCATCCCTGGGATGAATCCCACATGGTCATGGTGAATAATCTTGATGATTTGTTGCATTCTCTACACCAGTGTCTTCCTGAGAATTTATGTCTATGCTCATTAGGGAGACTGGCCTGTAGTTCTCTTTTTGATTCAGTTCGTATTTGTTTTTGGTATCAGAGTGATATTTGCTTCCAGAAATAACTACAGAAGTATTGTTCCCCTTTCAATTTCATTAAAGAGTTTCATCAATAATGGCATTAGATCTTCCCTAAATTTCTTGTAGAATTTAGCAGTCAAAAAAATTGAAAATGAAACTAAAAGCTTGCCAGCAAAGAAAAGCCCAATTTCTTTGACTGACTACTGGGTTATTTAGAATTTTTACATTTTCTTGATTAAGTTTTGGTAGTTCATAGGTATCCAGAAATCTGTCCCTTTGTTCTGTGCTTTCCATCTTATTAGAGTATGGGTTCTTTAAGTAGGTATTGATGACCTTCATTGTCCCAGGGTCCATTGTGATTTCACTCTTTTTATTCCTAATTGCGTGAATTTGAGTCTTTGTTTCTTGTATTTGACAAGGTTGGCTAAAGATTTATCAATTTTATTTAATCTTTCAAAGAACCAACTTTTCAATTTATTGATTCTTTGTATTGTTTTCTTAGTCTCAATTAGATTAATTGCTGCTCTTATTTTTATAATTTTTTCCCTCATACAAGATTTGGACTTAATTTGCTCTTTCTTTTTCTAGGAGTTTGAGGCTCAACATGAGGTTGTTTGTTTGAGTTTATTCTGTTTTCCTGATGTGTAAATTTACCACTATAAATTTTCCTCTTAGGACTGCTTCCATTATGTTCCATAAGTTCCAGTATGTTGAGTCAGCATTATCATTTAATTGTAGATACTGTTTAATTTCTTCATTAATTTCAATAGCGACCCATTGGTTGTTCAGAAGGATGTTATTTAATTTCTAGATGTTTATGTACGTTTTGTGGCTTCTTTTGCTGTTGCTTTCCAATTTCATTGTATGATGGTCAGAGACTATGCATGTAATAATTTCAGTTCCTTTGCACTTACTTAAGCATGTTCTATGGGCTAGTATGTGGACTATTTTGGAGAATGTCCCATGTGCAGAGAAGAATGTGTATTCTGATGTTGTAGGTTGGACTACTCTCTGGATACAGGTTTGGTTTAGTTCTGATATTTCTTTGTTGATTTTTTTTATCTAGTTGATCTATTTATAACAGTGGGGTATCAAAGTCCCTCATTACAACTGTATTAGTGCTTATTTGATTTTTCATGTTCACAAATATTTGCTTTATGTAATAGAGTACACTTATATTTGGTGCATATATATTTATGATTGTTATCTCTTCTTTCTTGCAGTTTTTCCTTAACAAATATGTAGTGACCTTCTTTGTCTCTTTTGATCAGTCCTGGTTTGAAGTTCACCTTGTCTGCAAATAGAATAGCTACCCCTGCCTTTTTTTTTTTTTTTTTTTTTGGTTCCTGTCACAAGAAGTATTTTTTACATCCTTTGACTTTCAGTCTATAATTATTTTAGACTCAAATGTGTTCTTATATGCAGCATATTGTTGGATGTTGCTTCATTCTGTCATCTGTTTCTTTTGACTGGTAAATTGAGACCATTTGCACTGATGGTTATAACTGATACGTGTTGGCTTACCCTTCTCATATCATTTTCCTGTTGTTGATACCCTGTCTTTCCCCTCTGTTTAATTGCTTGACCTAACTGGTGGTTTCTTTCTACTGGTGTTCTTGGAATTGTGTTCTTCCTTATCTCTTCTAAAATAACCTTCAGAGCATTCTGGAAGCTGGTTTGGTGGTCATGAATTTCTACATTTGTTCTTTGTTATGGAAGTATCTTTTTTCTCCACTGGTTTTGAAAGAAAGTTTTGCAGGATATACCAATCTGGACTGGAGTTTGCTTTCTTTTAGGGATTGAAATATTTTACTCCAAGCTCTCCTTGATGATATCTTTTGTGTTGAGAAATCTGATGTGATTCTAATAGGTTTTCCTTTATAGGTAGTTTGTTTCTTTTCTCTAACCATTGCTAATATACTGCTCTTGTGCTCAGTTTCTGGAATCTTGATTATTATATGCCTTGGTGTAGATTTAGTGGGTAATGACAACTTGGAGTGCTACATTCCTCAGTTATTTGTATTTGCATGTTATTCTGCTATTTTTTTAGAATGTTTCAGTGTGTGGCTTCCAATTTCTTGTATTTCATTGAGCTCTGGGCTTGCTCTGAGTGGGCTGAAGGTCTGGGCTTATATTTTGCTTCTGCATCTTGTCATTTTCTATTGTTAATTTTATTTTATATTTTGTGTTGGTGCTTATAGATTTCTTATAGTAGCTAGCTTTATCACTAATATCAAGGCTTTCCTAGGAAATGTCTATTCTTTAAAGATGTTTTCTAGGTGTCGGTGGTTCTTGGTCTTAGTATCTAGCCCAAGAACCTACCTTCTTAACTTTTTGTTGTTGTTGTTACTGGGGATTGAACTCCAACCTTGCACTTGGCAGGCAGGCGCTTGTGCTGCTAAGCTAAATCTCCAGCCCTCAACTTTTTAAGGATAAGAAGTTGCTGTCTATTTGGCTTAACATTCCATTCTTTGGTACTGGATTATGGTGATAGTTATGACTCCAGATAATCACAGTGTTGTCATACAAGGGAGAAAAACTGATTACAACATGTATAATATCCTGGCTAAAGTAGCACAATTAGGAATAACAATAGCATCAAGCACAACCTAGCAACTGACAAACTGGTAATTATTAATTTGGTACCTTTCACCATAGAACCAAGCTCTACAATTATATAATGAAATCCAACAATACTAGGAACGTGTATGCAATGAGTTTCCCCTTGGAAGATTGATTTTACTTTATTTTGGTGGTACTTAAGAAGGATAGAGGACAAAATAGATGAACTAGGAGAAATACAGTAGAAACAAGTCTGTAAGGCTAAGGCTGTACACCCAAGTTTTGCGAAACTGGACAAGAGTACAGAAGAGAATGAATGAAATAAGAAAATAAAAGAATATTAAAACAAACTAGAAAGAGAAGAGACAACATTCACTCACAAGAAAGTATAAAATCAAAAGACGTAGTTGGGGGAAGGAAGAAAGAAAGAAGAAGAAAAAAATAAAACAAAAATAAATATAAGGAACATAAACAGTCAAAAGCAAAAGAAAAAAATCAGACTGAAAAAGTAAAACCAATCCAACAAACAAAGAAAAAGAAAAATAATAAAATTCCTCTGGCATTCCCAGTTCTGTGGTGGGGTCCAAGTCAGATCCCAGAAAGTGCTGTGTAACCCAGGCAAGTTTGCATTAGAATTTGTGCTGGGTAGGGGGATGATCTTGGCCTCTGGAAGTGGGTACTGGGGCTGGTCTTCAGCTGACAACATTTTGATGTCCACTTCTCCTTATTGTGATTATCTATGGTACTTCTCCAATCATTGTGGCAACGTCAGGTAGGGAAAGCCTGGGGTTGCTCCCATATCCATGGACCGTTAGATTCTTCTGAACCTTGCACAGCTTCCTTTGTTCCACATGACTAGCTCCTCTTGCCCACTTATTGTAGAACAGAAGGAATGCCTTAGTCCCACCATAGGACAAGGTTGCTTGCCTGATTGTGCCACTAGGATCAAGGCCACTTTGCTGGTCAGACCAGAGGTACATTTTTGGTCTTTTGTATTTATGCCTAACACTGGCTTTCAGGAACCACTGGAGTGGAGTCTGGGTGGTCCTAACTCCTACCTCTCAGCAGAAATCACCCCTACTTCCCAACTGCTGGCAGTCCACTGTGACTAGATGGCTCTTCCTTCATCTCACTCTGGGCCTTTGGCAGTGAAGCAAACTGGGATTGTTCTACTGCTGGGTTTTGTCCTGATTCCTTTGAAATATAATGGTAGCCCCATCCACCCATTTCTGTTCTGCATGTCTGTGTGCCAAAACACAGCACCAGTTCAACTTACTCACCAACTGCTAGCTCTGTGGGACCCTAGAGGATATGGTGTCCCTTGTTGCTGGGCTGGCTCCTGCCATGGCACTACACTGGGCTCAGTTTCCAAATTTAATGGGTTTATTTGCAGCCAGTCATATCCATATGAAGACAAAATTGTGAACAAATCTTTCTTAATCCCTGTCTTCTAAATTAGACAGCAGCGATTTGTGATTTTGGATCCTCTGTAAATTTGTAGAGATAGCAAAGAATTGCCTCAATGCTAACTGTCAAAGTGTCACAAATTTCAAATTACTAAGCTGCCAAGCAATGCATTTTCCTGTATACAACATTCATATCATCATCACTGATCAATGCTCTACAGAACAAAATAGACAATAAAAATTAATCTTTTTTCAGTTCAAGACTAAGGATCAAAATATCAGTTTTAATATTACATGAATTCCAGGGGTTAGGTCTCAGTTTTCCTTCATTTCCTCAAGTCACTAACCCATTGTTTCTACAATGGGAAAACAAAAACTTCATATTACCAGCCACCTCAAGCATGTGAAAGAATTAAATCACAGTGGTAAAGACATTTAAGACATGCAAAGTACTAAATTTAATTATTTACTATTAGGGCTCCTTCCTACGCAGATGTTTCTGGTTAAAAAAATATGAAACATGTGGACAACACAGGATCAATAAGACAAGTAAATAGGGAAATGAAGGGTAGACAGAAACATTACAAAAGTAATGGGATCTGGAAAGAAAGAACACCTGAGGTTTATGTATTAGGGGTGGGGTGTCAAAAGTAGAATTCATGGAAGAAATATTCTCAAGGATGTATTTTAAGGAAAAACAATTGAGTAGATCAAGTGCTAACACACAAAGCAAACAGTGAGGAAGGGCAGAAATGATGCAATATTGAAAGCATAATGGAACACTCTACCAAGTTGAAAGTAAGAAAACTTGAATGGGGAAGACATGAAAAAAACAAGCATTTGCCAACTTCATTTAAATATTCTTTACAAAATAGGGAATACAAGCCTCAGTGAAAACATGACAAAGAAAAATGTAATTAAATTGATTTAAAATGAAAGTATGAACATAAACACAAAAATGTTACAGAAATTAATAGAGAAAAATTTAAACATACACACACACATACACCTACACAAGGGCTAAAGAAAATCCAGCAGTGTGTGGCAATCAGCACAGAAGGAAATGTAGCAGTAAACAGATCCTTGTTATTTTTATATTTATTTCCCATAAAAATTGTTAGTGTAGTCTCATCACTTACATCCTCATACTTAAGGAAATTGCTTCAGAATAACTCTTATGATTATGTTCAGACATCACTTTTGGTGAAGACAGAAAAGGATAAATGTTTTACATACTTTTAAAAGATATAATTAAAATTTACTGTCTAAATTTTAAAACTAAGAACTAAATATCAATGTGTTTCAGTCAGAGGACAAATTGTTGTGGAATCAAATAAATAACTCTTCTCCTAATTATCTGTTGTGACTCTGAACAAGTCAGTTAACTCTTCTGGGTTTCAGTTTTCTCATCTTACAGGATGAGGATAATAATATTACAATAAGCATAATAACATCTTCTGTTTGGAGACTATATAAAAGAATATATATTAAGTACATACTAGGTTTTTCTTTGCTTTTTCCTTTTCTCCTCAGACTGGCTAGCATAAGCACTCTAAACACACAATTCATTTATCCCTCAAAATGTGTTCATCTATCGTTTACAGAAGTAAGTCTCTTGTTGACTATAAACCCAGATTTCTCCAATGAAAACAAAGAATGGCAAGAAGCCAATTAAATTTAATAGTACTTTCAATTTGGAATTGCTTACAAGATACAGAAAAACTAAGAATTTACTCTCACATCCTCAGAATTAGTAAGCATACTAGCATACCAGTGTTTGATCAATCACATTCTCTTTCAAAATAACCCAGATTTTTGTTTCAGATTTTGTCCCTTGCCCCTCTGCAATAACTATGAGCTGAAAATGAAGTTGATTCAGTTTTATAAGTGGGGTTCTGTTTCATTGTTAAATTTACGGTTTGATATCTCTGGTAAAGGATGAAGAGACTATAGAAGGAAGATACAAGCAAAGTATAATGCAAAATGTGCTGGCTCAGGGAATCAAGTAATACTGGCTTAATGTGGACAAATTATTTTCCTCCTATGAACATCAACTTATTAACCAATAAAATGATATTCCATAAGTTCCTTTCTAGTTCCAAAATTCTATTATTAGCTGTAGGTTAACTTTTATTTCTATTAGATCAACAAAATTAAACAGAGGCTAGAAGCAAGGGATGAGAGGGATAGGGGGATACATGATCCTTTCTAAGTTTCATGAGATTCTGTATTCTCATTCGCAGCTTTGGTCAACAGGAAAGGATGAAGAACTGCTATAAATTAAGATAACTCTTTAGGAAAGCAGTTTGGTAAAATATATTCAGAACATGAGATCCACACAGTGGTTCCAAGATGTGGTTTCCAGGTTTTAGTGGCAGAGATCCAGCACATTTACTTAAATTGTTTAACATAGTTATCTCCTCTGTAAAATAAAGATAATAATGTAGCTATGTGAAATGGTTGCTGTGAAGATTAAATTAAATTCAGGTTAAGGACTGCATTACTCACAACCTAACACCCAATAAGTACCAAAAAAAAAAAAAATAAGCTTTATTTTTCACTCTGTTTTGAGTCAATAACCCCATTCCTGGGAATTTACACTTAAAATATAATTGTAAAGAAGAAATAAAGGTACTTGATGAGATAATTTGTGGTATTATTGACTGTAGTAGGAAAAAATGCTAAATGATCTAAATATTCAACAACTGAAAAGTGATAAAAACCTGATCAGGAATTCAGAAGCCATTGAAATAATTATTATTAAGAGTAGGTAATAAAATGGGAAAATATATATGATACATCTCAAAGTGAAGAAAAGATAGCCCAAATTATCTATACATTATGATTTCAGCTGTATGAAAATGTACTGACATGTTTATAAAGTCAAGAAAGAGCATAGCAAAACTGAAATTAATGAATATTTGAATAAATTGATTTATTGATTTTTCCTTCTTAAAGTTTTTCAGCATTATTGTGGTATTGCTTATGCATTTAAATAATTAACTGAGTAGACAAAGCAAATAAAGGAAAGAAAAGGAACAGACTTTCACACTATTGTAATCCCAAATATTGAGTGCGGTAATACCTTTTTTAGTATTTCTCACAATCCAAGAACTTATATTTATAATCCCATTGAGATGTTATTGGAATTCCAGAAAGTTAATTTTAATCTACCACCTCCAATGCACCCCTCAGCGACAGTTAAGACACCAAGACATATTTAAAGTTAAGGGCAGCCTGAATCTAATCCTCAAGGATTTTGTGGACAAAGGCCCTGATCCTAAGCTTCTCCCAGAATTCATTATCTTTTGAAGAAGGGGGTGACTTGAAGATGAGTGACAGTGAGGATGGTGGGAAAGACATGAGTAACTTGAGCTGGCTAGCCAGGTAGTGAGAAAAGTGCAGAAATAATGATATGCAGAAGGATCAATTTGCATAATTTAATTAAGGTAGCAACTGTATTGTTTTTGGAGGCTGTTGCTTTAGTTTCTGTTATGTAAATTTAGTGCCTTGGGGACTCATAGCCTTTTTATCTCAAGGCTCATACCCAGTTGATATTTTGGAGTTGACTGGCTCTACCATTCTGCTGTGCTTACATATTTTACGGAGAGCATTATTCAAGAAAACGAGACTGATGGCTTGAGAGATTACATACCAGTACTTGGCTAGCCTTATTTGCAATGCTTAGAGCCAATTAAAGAGAGAAGAAAATACCATAGTCAGCTCTAGATATATCAATATGAAGAAATAAGTCTCGATATAATCAAAGTTGCAGCAATTGTGCTGCATTTGAGGGGAGTCAAATTGTCTCACACACACAGAACAAAAGATGGCATTAATAAGTGATCCTCCTGGTCCCTTTGGGGCCATAAAGAGTGCAATAGGCCCAAGGGTGTCTTACAAAGCCCGATACTGTGTGCACAGGGTGATTAAAAAGGATGCTTTGACATTGCTATTTTAGTGACAGGGCTAGATTTTAAATTTTTCTGAACATTCCATTAGTTTATATTTCAAATATCAGTTAAATTAGAAAGAATAAAAATCGGTAACGTTTTGATGTGTTTTGACTGTATAAATGTGCACTTAGATACATTACATTCCCTAAAATGTAAAGAATATATATATATATATACAATTTAGTAGCAATATCAAGCAAAAATTATTTGAATAGCAAGTCATGAAAATTTCAAAATTTCATAAACATGAAAGAATTAAGCATGAATGGAAAAGATAATATGAACCTTATAGGTTCAGCTGAAAGATCATAAATGTGGAACATTTATCTCTAACTGAGTCAGAGAATATAATGGAATTACATTAGCAGTTGTTGATTCTTAATTCTCTTAAATGAGAAAACAAAATGATAAAGAGAAAAATATAAAATAGACAAAAAGTAGTGAGATAGATCCTTCTTAAATGGGAAGTGGATCAAGAGATAAAGGGAGAAATCTAGGATGAAAAGCAAGCCTTAACTCAAGAATCCTGGAAACATCCAGCAATACAGGAGAACTTGATCATTGATATGATATTGCTGACTAGAAGGAAAGAATACAAAGTATAGAGTTCCTCAAAGCAGAGAATCAGATAAAACATCCACGCATGAAGCAGGGCCTCAAAGGCTTATACCATAGTAAAATATTAAGCCAAGAAAAACTAAAAATAAATGAAAACAGCAAACAAAAATACCCCATAAAACATGACAGTAAGAAATTAGTTAAGGACAACTTGGATGGACCGTGAAAAAAATTTTTCTGAAAACACATTCCACAATTTGGCCTTCACATATATATGTAACATAAACTCAGACTAATTGTGCACCTGGAAAAAATGCTCAGTCTTCGAGTTTATTTTTAAGTAGTCACAAATACCTGGTGCTAAAAGGAGGCATCAGTTTAGGGCATGGCCAGCTGACTGGGCAAGTGGGTGTGAACTATCAGTCATGGAGATCCAGTGCACATACACCAAACCCCTGTGCCTGGGACCAATCAGAGAGCGCAATCTTCAGTTCTTTTAGTGAGAATTCAATCAGGTTTTTGATAGGATGACCTAGATCTGACATCAGTCTGAGGAGTGGGGTATACAAATGATGCCACCATTAAACTGGGGTCACTGTGGTTTCTCTTTCTTCAGAGGTCTACTCTTACACTACAGGGCATATTTCTTTTCCTATCTGTAATAAATGTGTAAAATCTCACTACCTTATTCACTTTTTTTGACCAGTTCTTTGGTTAGGACAACAAGAGCCTTGAAGGTCTCTCTAGAAGAAATCCACAGTACCCAGAACCCCAATAACACAAAACCACCTGGCAAAACAACTAATCTTTAAAGGAAAGAGTCTTTCAATTCAAGACTGAACCTCCCCAAGATAAATACCAATATAAAACAAGGCGGCATGAACAGTAAGCAGCAATAAAAATAACAGATAATATCTGAAATCCTTTTGGGTTTAGATAATAAGCTGGGCTTGATATTCGTCCATGTGGTTAAAAATCCAGTCCAGTATCTAAACCCAAAAGGATTTCAGGTATTAAAGTTATCAGGTACAAGCTATGACTTTTTAAAAAGACACAATAAAGGATATTTTAAAACTGAAATAATGAGGAAAATTTTTTAAAAAAGAATCAAACGTTCAGATAGGATAACTACTAACATTTAGTTTTAAAAATCAATAAAAGACTAAACAACAGAAAAGCAAAAATGAGTCAAGGAAATGGAAGGTAGCAGTAAAGAGATAACATAGCAACATACATATTTAAAAAAAGGATTCAAAATATAAAAAAGAATTTAAGACATAGTATAGTTAGAGTAAAAAAGGTCCACCATATGTGTAGACAAAATTCCAGAAGAAATGATGGACAATAAATGTAAAATCTAATCTAATGTGACAGAAAGAAGATTGTGAGTTGCTTGAGTTCAGGCATGGAGTTGGTGTTAACTGGAGAGGAGGACAAGGACAATTTTTGAGCTTATTGAAATGTTTTAGATCTTTCTTTTGGTCGGGGTATTATAATTGTATAAATTGATCAAAATATACCATTAAAATAGGCATGATTCATTGTATATTACTTTCACACACACACACACACACAAAATCTTACAAGTGATGCCTATTTAGGGAAAATCATTGAGCACATCCAATTTCCAACTGCACACAGACACCTCTCTTTAAAATTCAGCTACCTTACCTGAATATTTCCTAGGCCTGATGGTTGCAGTTGCACAGTGCTGTCTTGTCCACTCCTTTGACAGCTCTGTCAGAAAAACCTCCCATGTAAAATCTAAATATATTTTCTTTTAAAGGCTGTATTTGGTCTATGTTCTGCCCTCTGAGGTACCCTCAATCTTCCTTGGCAGTCAAAAATTTTAATAAATGCCTGTCTTGGAGACAGCATAACATAGGCTATGGCCTATAATTTAATTCTGGCCATATCACTATGAGTGATCTAAAGCAACTTACTTAACCTTTATAAGTCTCAGTTTCATCAGCTGTTAAATATTCATAATAATGGCATTAGGAGGATTAGGAGGATTAAGGAGATAATGCAAGTAAAGCACTTTATATACTTGTGATAAGACACACACTCTATTATTATTATTAGATTTTTTTTCTCTTTTTATTCCAGCCTAATTAACACCAGGTAATTTAGTTTCTAAGATTGTAAATTACAGAGCACTTTTCCTGAAACAGCTATAATTTGTTAACGTACTCACAACCCATATGATCATTCATTATTTCTTTCAGCATTAAAAATGCCTTAGGATCTTAATTCACAGTCCTAAAATGCTTATTTAAGAGTTGTTTACTATGTGAGACAAATAGGATGAAAGGATTAGAAAAGAGAAATATGGAACTAGTATTTCAATATGGTTTTTACAAACTAGGAAGTATATGAATAAAATTCTTCTTGGTTGAATAAAGAAGTGAAAACATAATTTAAGACTTTAGGTAGATTTTTCAAAGTCTAAACTCCTTTTCTTTCAGCAAGTACTCTGAAAATCCACTTTATTACTCAAAATATAAAATATTACCTCATTTAAATCTGTGTACAATAAACAAGAATTTGGGTGACTTTTAATCATCAGTAAATGATATACAAACTAAAACATTTAGGGCAGAGGTGTAATTATTTCTGCAACTTATCCTAAAATGTACCAAAATCCCCAAGATACATTAATAAATGGGTAGGTGAATAAATAGGTGATAAATTCACTCAAATGGTTAAAATATAGAGTTTACTATGTTGTCAGATAATTCCATTCTTATATTTATAAAAATACTCCTGTACAAGATAAAAGAGAAACAAAACTATGCCCATACAAAAACTTGAACTTAATGTCCATGGAAGAATTATTTATAGCTAAAAGGCAAAGTAAGCTAAGTGTTATCAGCTGCATAGATAAAAAACATACAAAATCTTCACACAATAGAATATTCTTCAGTTGAAGAAGAAACTATGTATTTTCATATGCTACAACACGGACGAACCTTGAATACGTTAAGTGGATTAACACAGTCATAAAATAACACATATTATATCATTTCATTTACATGAACTGTTCAGAATAAGCAAATCTGTAAAGACAAAAAGGAGGTTAGTGGCTGGCTACAGCTAGAGTGGGTGGGACTTTCAGGGTGAAGGTTAATGAAAGCTGGCTTTCTTTTCAGATTAAATGAAAATGTTCTAAAATTGATTGTGGTATATATGAACAACTTTGTTAACATGAAGAATCTACTGAATAGTACACTTTAAAGCAATAACTTCTGTAGTGTGTAATCATGTTTCAAGAAAGCTATTTTTAAAATAAGAAAAAAAAAAAAAAACAAGGCAAAGGATTTATCCAATCTCTACTCTCTTCTCTATCCTATTCCTTTTCATACATAGGATCAAAATAGTAGTATCAGGGCCGGGAGTTTGGTTCAGTGGTTTAAGCGACTGTCTGGCAGGTGCGAGGTTGTGAGTTTGATCTCTGGTGCCATAAAAAAAAAAAAAAAAAAAAAAAAATAGTAGTATCACTGTTTTTTTCATTAGTGGTGGTTAATTTTTCTTATATATTCTCAGATCATTGGGGGGGTTTAGATGTTTTTGGTATATTTCACTTTTGTTCTTGGACTACAATGATTGGTGAGAGTTTCCTGATTTAATTCATTCATTTGACTAATTTATACTGCATGATAACTTAATGCAGACACTGTTAAACACCTAAGGTACAGAGTCAAATAAGACCTCATGTCCCCCATTAAAAAGTTGACACAGTCTGGTAAGGAAGATAGCTATATAAACACACACTTAAGATATAATCAACATGTACCAAAATTAAGCACGTAAATGTGCTAAATGAGAACAGACTTTGCAACTTGACTTAGAGTCAGAGAACTTGAGTTAAATGAAGAAAGCTTAATAGTTTTGTGATCTTAACAAGTCATTTATGAACCATGAGTCCCACTATTTTATCTGTAAAATTTAGAAAATGCCAACTGCTTCATCAAGTTATTGTAATAATTAAATTCAAACATGACTATGAAAATGTTTTATGAAGTACATATTGTAGCATAAAGTGACAGATCAATATTTTAGAAATAATTGTTGCTTTACCTAACTTTCTTTGTAAATCAGTGAAGATAAATATACACTAAAATCTGAGGAAAAATAAAAAATACAGTATTTTCCTGCATCTGAGATAGAGATAAAATTTTAATAGTTTCTGGAAAATAAACAGACTAAACTGAAATAATTTTAAGGCAGACTAAAGAGATGGACAATAGTATGGAAGACCACTAGACCATGGTTGGGAGGGACAGAGCCTGAACAGAACAGTAGTGTGGTAGAAAATGTGTTGAGCCGGGCATGGTGGTGCACGCCTTTAATCCCAGCACTCGGGAGGCTGAGGTAGGAGGAGCTTGTGAGTTCGAGGCCAGCTTGGGCTACAACTTGAGCGCAAGGCCGGCCTGAGCTACATAGTGTGACCCTGCCTCGAAAAACTAGGGCCAGGAGTTTGGCTCAGTGACTTAAGCGCCTGTCTGGCAGGTGCAAGGTTGTGAGTTCAATCCCCTGTGCCATAAAAAAAAAAACAACAACAACAACAAAAAAAAACGAAAATGTGTTGAAGACAGGATTTGAAAGTGAAAAGCATTAGCCAGGTGTGGTGTTGTACACCTTTAATCCCAGCACTCAGGAGGCTGAGGTAGGCGGAGCGTTGTGAGTTTGAGGCCAGTTTGGGCTACAACTCGAGCACAAGGCCGACCTGAGCTACATAGTGCGACCCTGCCTCAAAAAAAACTAGGGTTGGGAGTTTGGCTCAGTGGCTTAAGTGCCTGTCTGACAGGCACGAGGCTGTGAGTTCAATCCCCGGTGCTGCAAAAAAAAAAAAAAAAAGAAAAAGAAAGAAAGTGAAAAGTGTTTTATTGAGGACTAGAGAGTTGTCATATAACCTTATTAATGACATGCATTTTCTTTTAAAGGTAAAAGTGAAAATAAGTCATTAAGACTAGTATCATCTCCCTGAAAATTTTGAACACAAACTTCTACTGTAGTTTGGATTTGCCACAAATTAAGACCTAAGCAGCTACATACATAAAGTTATGCATAGTTGGGCTGGAGGTTTAGCTCAGTGGCATAAGCAACTGCCTGGCAAGCGTGAGGTCATGAGTTTGATCCCCAGTACCAAAAAATAAAATAAAATATATATATATATATACACATATGAACAATCTGCTTCCTGATTAAAATTTGCTTCTCTATACAGTGATAGCTTCCGGTAAAAAAAAAAATATGAATTTTCTATATATTTCCTATATTTCTCCCATTCTTTAAAAAATCACTTAGGAAATGATAAGCTAAAGACTAATCGGTATGGTAGATTAACTAATGGTCAACTTGTAACACCCAGCTGAACTGAATCAGCGTGGTTCTGTGTGTGGAAAGCCCACCTGGGGATTGTTGCCAATAGCATAAAAGCAGAACTGGAGGGGAACATGGTATGCTGTTGATTCTCCTGGAGAAGCTTATCACTGGCTTTCCTGACATGAACTCAGCTGTTTACATCATCAAGGGAGCTTAGGTTCTCACTGCCACAGAAGATGTCTGTGGTTCTCTTTGAGGGAACTCTGGTCCTTACCTTGAGTATCACTTCCTAGCTCCAGTGCAGATCTCTCAGCCTGTTGGCACACACCCTTCATCCCACTGGTGCAGACTTTCTAGCTTCCACCATTAACCTTTGGGCCTTCTCAGTGGATATACTTGATACAGACTTGCATAAGACACTGTGGTGGGCTCCAAGCCCCCAGTTGGACTCATGGTGGACATTGCCATGGGCTCTAGGTCTTCAACTGGACTTGTGCAATACATTACCATTGTATCTAGATCCTCAGCTGGATTATTTTGATCTCTAGTGTATAGACAGATCTAACACACTGTTTTGCATTTGACTCCTTGGGTGAACATTATAAAATAATCTCATAAATTATGTGTCCTGTACTAAATCTATTCACTTATAAACTCTGACCACAACAATCAGTAAATCTATTTTATATAAAAAATATTAACGGCAAAAGTAAATTAGTCCTACAGTAACTGGCCATCCCAGTTCTAGAGCTCCTGTGGAATTCACTGAGGTCAGATAAACCAATGTCTCCCTCCATCCAATTTCACACATCACACCCCACCCCCAGCACTCTCCAGAAAATTCTCTCCATGTCCATTTCCTTTTCAGAATTTGTTTTTGGAAAAGCCAAGGACATATTGAACCATTACCATGCAATTTCACTGAAACTAAGTTATTAGAAACATCACAGGTCTCTAGATAATCTAGCACACCAAGCAAGTTGGTCAGGTTCTTGTTTGATTATGATGATCAATAGTATTTGACAACTGAAAAAGTCATGGAAAATCTGGAGATGAGTCAGATGTGTCAAAGAAACATTACAGGCAGAAACATGAAAAGAACTGGATTTATATATTTAGACAAGTGATAGGAAAATAAATCAATAGTATAAGAATGTGGAATAAAATTTAATATTAAGCATTTGGCAAACATAAAAATTTTAGTAATTAAAATGCTAGAATATTAGACCAACTTGGTAATAAAGATCATTTATTCATTTAGTATTATTTATTATAATTAGTATTTAAGTCTATGCCAGGAGCTATTTAAAATCTGTCATCTGACTTAATCCTCACAATAATGCTATGAGTATTTTCATGCCCATTTTACAGAAAAAAAATTAAGGGTTAGAAAAATAATTTGGCTAGAGTTACATATTTCTAACTCTAAATATAAATTACTGTATCTATATATACATTATATATAGTGTTAGTATCTGAGAAGACAAAAGGACCTCTTTAAATCAGAGAAGTCTGACTACTTGGAATGAAAAAAGTCCTGAAATCTTTAGGGGCCTGCATTGCTATGTGGCTCAAATACAGATACTGGTGCGTCTTTGCTCTCTGAAGGCACTCAGAAAGACAAATGACTGTTGGAGGCCCCTCTTGTCAAAGAAATATAAGATTGTATACTTTTTGTTTAATGGAACAAAAATTTTCAGAATTTAAAGAAACTAGTGTTATTAATCTATATGAAGCATCTCTGACTGACTGTGGACAAATTGGGAGCCGAAATTCCTTCAAAAGGCATGTCACCTATGTCTGGAGAAAAGAAAAGGTCAGAAAAGTAAGAATTCAGAAAACAGAAGTTAGGGTGAGAAGTAACATTTAGATAAAGACTGAATATTAGAAGACTGTTAGAATCAAGACAGATGTGAGGTAATATGGCAAGTCATTCAAGCAAGGTGGCATGTTAGAGGAAAGGAAGTCTCTGAAAAAGAATAACTCTCATCCACATGGAATAACCTAACATCTTTTTTATGGAGTCAAGAGAATAGCCCAGATCTATGCTTTGCAGTTTTTTGTGTCCAGGCATTAAGCACAAATTTTCCATTTGCCTGGGTGCACTCCTGGATGACTAAGAGCCTACTGCATTGCTATTTTTAGCATGAAATATTTTATGTATTAATAAGTTAGACTACATCCACAATATATTGTTGAACAGCAAAGCAACTGTAGCTATATATAGATGAGGGTGTGGATGTGTGTGTGTGTGTGGTTAATCTTGCTTGTCAACTTGATTGGATTGGGAAAAGTCTAGGAAATTAGTAAAGCAACTTTTGGGACTGTCCATGGGTATTTTCAGAGAGGGCTAGATCGTTAAGTTTCTTGTTCCCTTTGTTGCCTGGCTGCCATGTAGTAATCAGCTTTGCTCTGTCATCTCCTTCCTCTGTGAAGTTTCTTCCTTGGAGTCAGCAAATCACTGGCTGAATCGTCTGAAACTGTGAGCCAAATTAAATCTCTCCTGATTCAGTTTGTGGGTAACAGGTATTGTGTCCAGCAAAAGAAAAGCTAATACAGAGCTGACTCTGGTAAAAATGGAATTCATATGTTGCTTATAAAGACTATAAAATTTTTAAAAACATATAAAGGAAACAGTTACAGGGTAGGAACTTGTCTTTTTTTCAGGAAAAAAAAGAAATGACATGGAGAATATACAGTGTTTTTTAGAATATCACCCACAATCACATCTTCTAGAAGTAACCTCTATTAATATACAGTCATATTTCCTTTTAAAGCAAACACCTGGAAAGTAGTGATTTTTTTCCCAGCACTGTGGATTAAAACCCAGGCCTTCTACATGCTAGGAAATATCTCTACCACTGTTACAACTTCAGCCCTTTTTAAATTTTATTTTGAGGTCTCATTAGGATGCCCAGGCTGGCCTCAAACTTGTGGTTAACCTGCCTCAGTCTTCCAAGTACCTGGAATTATAGGCATTTACCATCATACTGGACAGGGAATGGATTTTGAGGAGAAGGTATGTATTAATACCTACCCATGGTTTAGATTTTAGGGTTATATGGCCAACACAAGCAAAGTGGAGTTACAGTGCTGTGCTTTATTTTCAATGCTAATACATTGTTTGGATATTTGTAATTTAAGAGCTACGTCAGCTTCTTAACTTAAAATTCTGAAAGAAATAAAAGAGAGTAAAGAAGCAAAAAAGCAGTTCATAACCTTACAGAATTTTCAAATATGTTTCAGGGTTTCTACTCGGGGTGCTTTTAATAATCACTGCAATTGCTCTGGCAATGGCATGGTCTAAAAATGGTGTATTATTCCATGTTAACACAAGCATAATAGGAAAATAAGATAAATAGATAGAATGGTAGAATAGGCTTTATGGTAGACAGATCCAGGTTTTAATACTGATCCTGCTACTTATTTGTGTTTGTGATCTTGGCTTAACTGTCTGAGCTTCACTTTCCTTATCTAGTTAACCTGAATAAAAATACCTACTTTATAGGGTCACTGGGAGAATTATATGAGATATGGCATAAAAGTAAAAACAATGCCTGACATATTATAGACATTCAACAAACAGTATTTTCCTTCTCCTTTTGTAAACCCAACAATTACTTGCTATTTATTAAAAATCTCTGTCAATACTGTAGTCACACTTATTTTACAGAAATTACCCAAATTCACAAATAAAAAGTTACCCAAAAAGTGCTAACAATATTCAATATCAAGCACAAAAGGATACAAAATGAATCCAAGATATCAAAGTTAGAAGCAGATAAATTTGGACCAGCAGAACAGTGAGAAGATAAATTTCTGTTGGTTAAAAGAAATAAAAGGCAGCTGGGCAGAGTGGTGCATGCCTATTATTCCAGCACTATGAGAGGCTGAGGTAGGAAGAGGTGGAGTTCAAGTTCCACGTAGGCCATTTAGTGAGACTCTGCCAGAAAATAGCAAATAAATAAAGGGTTGGGAATATAGTTCAATGCAAATACTCTATGTTAAATCCCAGTACCCAACCCTAACCCCATGAAAAAGGATAAAAAAGTTGTTTATATACAAAGTAATCATCACTTTGTCTAATGTTCTTTTATTTATGTAAAGACATTTGAAAGAAATACACAAGTATCATTAACACAAGTTATTTCTGGCAAACAGGATTGTGGATGATATGCTAAAAACAAATGCTGCACATTCTCCAAGTCATTTCATTTTTCTTCTGACACAGAAAAACAAATTTTCTCCCCTGTAGTTTTTCCTCCTTATACATCCTTATAGTTCGAACATCCTTTGGCTATGTAAGTGAGTTCATACACGGAATGTGAGTGAGATTGATATATGATATATGCCAATTCTAGACCTACTAATATATACAATCTTTAACACTTTCCTTTCCCATATTAGTTGTAATATCATGGTGACCTTGAGACTACCAAATGAGGAAGCCATGAAAAAAGTAACTTGGGTCCCTTCTGCTTGGATGAGAACCAGAAGATCTAGTCCTCGTGTCTGCAGGAGACAAAATGTTGTCAATCAGTCTACAGTTCTATTGCTCAGTTCAGATGGAAATCATGAATCAGCAAAGTGCAGCTCTATTAGCAGTCCTTACGTCAGTAGATAACAGGTAATGCTGGCCAATAGTTAACATAGTCAGCTGCTGGTCATTGCCTCTGCTGGCTGGCACCTTCCAATTCTAGATTGTGCTGGACACCATAGGTCAACTCTACCAGGTGCTGGTCTCTGCTGCAGCTGGCTGCAACCTTCTGGTACCAGCTTGTGCCAGATACCATAGGTTGACTCTACTGGGTGCTGGTCTCTATTACTGCCAGCTGCCACCTCATGGTACCAATTTGTATAGGACATGATAAGTCAGCTCTGCCATTACTAGTCTGTGCCACTGCTGGTTGCAGCCTTTCAGTGCCAGCTTGTGCTGGACACTGTAGGTCAACTCTACCAGAGTCTCTTATTGATTGCTAATCTCTGGAGCTCACTCTGTCCACACTACTTAGCATACAAATCCCAAGTAGATTTATAGGACTTTTTTTTTTTTTTTTGTACCAGGCAACAAACTCACAACCTTGCGCTTGCCAGGCAGGCACTCATGCCAGATTTATGGGACTTTTGATGCCCACTTTATCTGAAAAATAAATCATGATCAGGTTCACAAAGACAACAAAGTGAGAATTTTAGCAAGTCCTGTGCTGCAGTACATAGGGGTCAGTACACAAGGCAGACTAAAACCCAAAAAGTGACTGAGGGGATCTGCTTTTATAGCAACTCACAGGCATGTTTCAGTGCAGGGCAGGGCTTAAAGTTTGCTGTGAATGCTGTTTCATACAAGTTATAAATAAATATTTGCCACTTTTTCATTGATAACTTCCTGGCCTTCAAGAAAATATAAGGAAAAAAATTGTTTAACCTTACATCTGCCTCTGCTAAGTACCAGACCAAGTAGAACAGAATCCTCTAGCAATACAATTTGGTGTGAATTTAGATCTCTCTTCCATCTTAAATCTCATCCTTCCTCTTTGGTTTGCAGTTAAGATCTTTCATTCAAAGACTTCAGATCTTGAAAAATGTATTAAAGAACTATATTAAGTTTCATAGATCCTAGACAGAGTTATAATCTAAATAGCAACAACCTCAGTTGTAAAATGTTTTAAAAAAATTCTTTATGGTGAAACCTTGAATAGTCCATAGAGAAATTTTATAACCAATCAGATGACTGCAGTCATTGGCCCCACAATTTAAGTATTGTACATATTGGAAATCAATCACATTTTAAATTATTTATTTGTTTTAGGGGAAGAACTTTTGAGATGAACTGTAGGATCAAATTCAATCGTTAACTACTCTATGTGTGGTGAAGTAAACTGTGTATAAATCCTTATACTGTCTGAAAGTATCTTCAAAAGTGAAGATTAATCAGTGAAGATTAATCAGGGCCCAATACTTGGAAAAAGAATTGGCATCAAAGAAAATGCATATGATTAGCTTTGGGGTTCCTTCTCAAAGCTTGAAAACACCGACTTCACATCTCATTTGTGAGAAAAATGAGCACTAAATGAGCATCATGGTTTGAAGACACTTGAATCAAAGGAAATAAAACAAACTAAAGCTTTCACTGTGAGCATCTAAGGTGTTCAAAAACTTGTAAACAGATTTCTTGAAAGAGAAGCACTAAAGAACTTAAGAGGGAAAGATTCTTTAATAAAAGCAAAGTATCAATTGAATGAATAGTAGAGCTCAAATTCACAAAAAATTGAAGGAAATAAAGCAAACAGCTAATTTTTAAAAAATTGATCATAAGATCATTGAGGAAAATGAAATTTTAGAAGATGAAGATGGAGGATTTAAACACTGCGAAACCTAGTATTACTTCTTCAACAGAAATAAGAGGCAAGACAAATAAAAAACTCTATGAATTTTTCAAATTCTGCACAACTCAGAATTATTTTGGGCATTTCTGTTGCTGGAAGAAACCATAAAATAAAAACTGAGATTGCTCCAATATGTTGCCTTAAGGCTAAATAGAAAATATTTCTTAATCCAGGACAGTCTCACTGAGTAACTTGGTGTAACATCAGATGTATGTCTCATCCAATATCCAATTACATATAGAGTAAATGTTTAATAAGAAAAGTTACAGGGTCCTGTGAAAAATCACTATTTCTAGTGGGAGCTGGGAAATCTGAACCATGGCAATATTAAGATATTGTCCATTGTACTCAAGGGGAAAGAAAAAACAGAAGATGGTAAGACGTTTGCTGCCAAAATTTACTGAGTTTTATAATATTCCAGATGCCCTGTTAACTAAAGGTTCAGTCAGAGAACTGAGGGAAGCATGTGATGGACTTCATCCCCAGGGCAGGTCCCTACATTAAAGATTAATTTAAGTAAAATCCACTATAAATCTTTCAAAGATAAAGCAATATCCAAAAGTATATACAGTATGATCTCAACAATGTAGAAAGTAATATATTTAAAAAAGAAAAAGGAAAGAAAGGCACTGGAAAGATAATGTCAAAGTTACTAATTGATTCTGTTTTTTATGGTAAAATTGTTTTGTCTTCTACATTCTTTTACATTCCTCAGTAAGCCTGTGGACAACTTTTATATTATTCTGTATACTTTTCTAAATTTTTCTTATTTTTTACAATGAGAAAGCATTTATTTAATAGCAAAAAAATGTTAAAACTCGAAGGAAGGGAAAAATTTAATTATAAGAGGGTGAGTCTATAATGGCTTTCAGAATGTGATCAGGTAGTCTGAAAGTTAATAGTATCAAAAGTGTACTTTAACATCACAATCCACAATCTAATATTTAAAATGCCCATCTTTGGTCTTATCTTTGTTTTTCCTCTGTGTAAACTTGATAAAAATGTTCACAATAATCTCATTCCATGCAAAGTACATGAATGAGAAGAGAAAAGGAAAAATTTGCAGTTGGGGAAAGGAAGAGTTTTGGAATTAGTGACCACAAAAAGTGAATGAAACTTTCAGACAAATTCTCATGGGTAGAAGTACAACTAAAACTCCACAGCAGATACAGTACAATTGAGGCTTTCCTTACTAACAGGAAGGAAAGAGTGTAATGGACAGGAGAAAGCAGAGTACAAAGGCTAGCAGGAAACATATACACTTCAATTTTTTTTCACATAGGATTCACAACATTCCTCAGAAAATTTAATTTAGTTGCCCTGTTCTAGCTTGCTAACCAGAACCAATTTAATTTTAAGTCTACACACAGAGCCAAGGGGGATGAAATATTTTGCAATTACTTTTAGCTCCCTGTTGGAAGGCAAAATAAAATTTAACCAGTTCTATTCCAGCTGCAATAACCATCCGGGTTTGTTAAAGGCCTAAATAGCATCATTTGGCTGAGAGTTAAAGAATGAAAAACTCCATACTGAAATTGTTTTGTTTAAAAACTTAATGGTAGTGTATTTTGAGAATGTGACAAATTGCTTTTAATTTATTTGCATAAGGCATGAAATAATGGCGCAAGAGAGCAGTTTGTTACAGACAGTGTCTAGCCCTTGCTATAAATCTGCCCACTATCACATTCCATTTGACATTCAGTTATGTGATTTTCAAAGAACTATTACTGCATTTAACAAAGAGCAGAAAACTGATATATGACTCTCTTGTTGCTTTTCAGCTACCAGAATCGCATTTCTCAGATATCAATCTACACAAGTGTTTTTTTTTATTTTATCCTCTATTTTGACAGATAGGTAAACAAGCTGATAAAATCAAGTGCTTTCAAAAAGAGAAAGCTATAATATTCATGTATATCCTTACTTGTGACAAGATTTCAAACAATATCTGTTTCTGCTTACCATCTGCAGAGATTTATTCCAAATAATATAACAAAGTTTGTTTCTTGATTTCTTTCAACATAAATAGAACCATTAAGTTGGGGGATGTTTATATATCAAGAGGTAGTCAGATCGTTTATTCTGATTAACACATACACCTGACCTCTGCCTCTACAGATAGCTCGACCCACAGCCACCTTCAACCAAATTTCTTTTTAAACAGCCCTTTCAACAATAGTATTGCTATGAACATTTCTAGAACATCTATCCTCAGAACCATTTGTTCCTTACCATGTCACCTACTGGCAGGAAATGAGACCATTATAAGTCTGACTAATGTGATCTGTCTTTATTAAAAGCAAAATAAAAGACTCCCATGGGGACTTGGCAACTTTTCCAGAGAGCCCAGGGTTTTGATTCTTGTTTTGCTGTTGTTGTTGTTGTTGTTCTTATTTTGGGGGTGAAATAAACAGGAAAGGAGGAAGCCTATTTTTATAAATGTTATACAAGTAGACCAATCCACCCAAGACTATTTTATTACTGTCAATATGATTGCAGATACTTTCTGTGATAGTTAATGGTAGTGTCAACTTGAATAAGAAATGCCTAACAGATTGGTTTAATAGTTCTGGGTATGTGTGGATGATTGACTTACTAAAGATGGAAGACCCACCCTGGTTATGGGTGGCACCAACCAATAAAGAAAGAAGTCTTGCTTTTACTTCTTTGAAGGAGCTCTAGTCTTTGGTGTTGCCTTCGGACTTCTGTCTCTAGGCTTCAAGCACAGACTCTTTAGCCTCCCAGTGCAGACCCTTTGGCTTCCATACTCAAATTCACAGTGAGCTTCAGGTCTTTGACCTTTGACTAGAGCTCTGGCCCTCCAGCATGTAACCAACCCTTTTGCATTTGTTCACACCTGACTCTGCAGGCAGCCATCATAAGATAGATAAATAGATAGATAGACAGATAGACAGACAGACATATCCTGTCCCTCCTGTGATCCATAACTGATACACTCTCTCTATCCCAATTTACTAGTCAGATGAAAATTGGAGGAATTTGAGGAAAAATACTAGCATTCTTAATAGAAACAATTATTATAGACAAAATAAGAACTAAACTACACTTCTAATAGTATACATTAAGTATTCAATAAATATGGTATTTCAGAATTTAACTTTTTGCACCATCATCTAGTTTAGAAAATAGTATTAACAGATTCTTAGTTAAGTGGAAAACTTTAGTGATATAAATTATATAAAAGCATCTTCAGCTGCATGTGTTTGAGGGGCTGAAGATAATCCTGAAATAGATGATCCCCAAATCAACTGTACAACAGAACTATTTTAATGCATTAACTCCTTCCTTCAAATCATAACTCCACCAATTATACTTCTCTGAGTATCCAATTCATTATCTTTAATAGGAGAATAATATTTTCCCCCTAACAGAGCTGTTATAATATTATATCATCTAGTTGTGTCTGCTTGTACAGCAACAACTAACATCTATTCTTATTGTTATTATTAGTTTTCTCAAGACTGGTTTTACTTAAAACTGGAACCTGAACAATGACTGAATAAATGAAGGAACAAATAAACATCTAGAAATACTTGTAAAGGAAAGACTAGTAGGCATCTAGCAGGAAAATTTCATTTCCATTTCATCTCTGCTGGCAATAACCACAGAGAATTTTAACAAACAGCAGTCTCATGTCACTACGTACATTTTTCTGCAGCTACAACCCAAATAATTGTTCAGGTATATTTTATATACAAATGAAAATTATACCATTTCATGGCCATTCTTGGAAGAAAAACCTTGGGCCTCAGTTCTCACCCACTGCATCATCACATTTATGTTTGTGCATATGATATATTGGCAAATGCTCTCAAGTAATGAAAATGATAAGATTAAGAAGTAAACATCAACAACTAGTCCACTTATGAATACTGAAATTGAGTTTTCTTTTCTTTTCTGCTATGTAGTCCAGGTTAGCCTTGAACTCCTGGTGATCCCCCTGTCTCAGCCTCCCGAGTGTTGAGATTACAAGTGTGAACCACCATTCCCAGCTTTGAAATTGAATTTCTGTATGGTTCTTTAAATGTATTTTCATTTACATCCCACTGCACAAATATTTGTTAAACAAGACTCCGTAGTAGACATACAGAACAGGTAATACAAAGGATGTAACTCAATTTTGGTTCCACTACACCGGCACTTATTGAATACATCTCTGTGAGCTGGACACAAGGGTCATAAAAAAAAATAAGACACAGCCTAGACCCTTAAGGAAAGAGGACAAATAATTATAACACAAAATATGAAGCTTACAATTACAATTAGGAAGAGATGAAGGGGTTTTAATAGACAATACAGTGGTAGGAGATTCAGCAGGAATACAAAAGATGAAGTGACAAATTCTGATCAGAAATTAGTAGCAGTATGTTAAGTGGAAAAATAAGAATATATTCTATGTAAGAAATTTATATAGGCAGACAATGTACAGCACTACAGTTGATTCCATGGCACTGGAATAGAAAGCATGAGGGAAAAAATAGATGGAGATAATATTAGCAGGGTGGACAGGGGTGAGTCCACAAACTGTCTCACATGTCATGCTAAAGAGCGTGGGTGTTTTTTCCCCCTTCCAAATGCTAGGAAACCATTAAGGTCTCTATTTAAATAAAAGGGTCAGATTTGTGACTAGTAATTGTAGGGAAAGTGAACTAAACACAACAAAACTAGAGAAAGGGAGAACAGATAGAAAACTACTAAAATAATCCAAGGAACTGAGAATGAGGGAACTGAGCTAACCAAACAATACAAACAGAGAGAAGGAATAAAAGTTCAAATGTATAATCAAGAGAAAGAATTAATAATCACTTGAGAGTAATGAACATTCACAGGAAAATCATAGTGAATTGTATGTAGCAAGTATTTCTGCTCACATCAGAACAAAACTTTGAAGAATTTAGAAAAGGCATTAGGTACCAAACTGGCAAAACTCTTACACTTTTCTTAAAAAAAGAATTCAGATAATTGAATAATGTCTGAAAAGGAAGAGATGAAGGGGTTTTAATAAACAATACATTTTGATTTGAAGGCATTTACTTTCAGTAGAATAAACTGCTGAAATGGAAAGTCTGCTTCTTTGTTCATTGGACACTGGTCATAAATTTTGAGAAAGTACCTTGGTTTGGCAAGGTAATATGTAACTATGGAAAACATGGAGGTGCCCTGTTCAGATTCCCTTTGAGAAAACTTGTGCTGACAGTCTACAGCTGCTATAAATTTAGGCCCACTGTAACCTTCACTTACTCAAGGGGAGGACAGGCTTATTCGCTGGAAGGCCAGGCTTTCTTCATTTCTGACCCTTGTGCTTCTTCCAGGCAATGAGTAAGGAAAGAAGGCCTAGTAGACCTATGCCAGCTCCCCCACTATCTCTATCAGATTTCTCTAATGGGGAATTTGTGCTTAAAGACTCCCCACTAGGCTGGTTAAGATTCTCAGAACTGCATTGCAGCCTGAAGCCATTCCTGCCCAACTGCTTTCCTTCTCTTGCTCCTTTCGTAGATGTCAGACTTGCGTTACCCATAGAAGGTTCTTGCTACCAGTATCTACTTCTGCTGGGTACCCTTACTCTGCTTGGATATTTCCCATAGCCCACTCTTGGTGTCTGCTTTTCAGAGGACCTGAACTGACACAACACTTTAAGTATAGTAAGAGTTAGAATCACAGAGAAGTATGAGTTCCTCCTCAGAATCTCATGCCTAAACTACCACTGGGAAGCAGAAATCTAGCTGATAATCAGAATTTTCCTGAAATTATATAACCCAGCCCAGTGTTTAATAGCCCTCACACTCAGACATTTTATTCCTGACTTATCCATCTCCCTTGGGTCATATGTTCCATTCTAACTTCCAGAACATCTTTTACTAACATTTCATATAATTGAATTAAATTAGATTAAACTTCCCATAAAAACTGGATTGGACTAAAAATAGTGAAAACTCTATCCATAAGAATTTTATTTTGAATTGAGTGATTTCTCAAATAATCAGAATCTCCTTTTTGAGCCCCAGAGGTACAAGAAATTCAGTCAGACAACATAGTTTCCTCTGGAGTACATGGTTCATCTACCCTCTCAGGAGAGTTTGCCTTTCCTGCTACAAGCAGCTTCATCCAGCTGCCAGTAGAATATTTGGATGACATTGCCTCCAAGTCAGCACATAAGAATTCTAGTTAAGGGAGGCAGTCTGGCATAATAGTTAAGTGGACAGGCTCTGTACGCCTTTACACTCAGGTCTACATCCTGGCTCATTTAGGTGAGAAAACTGGATAAACTTAAGAATATTTTTCCTCTCTCTCTGATCCTCAGTTTCCCCATTCGAAAAGTGAGTATAATAATAGTACCTCTCTCCTGTGTTTTTCATGATGATTAAATAGGCCAAGGTAAGTAAAGCATTAAGCATAGTTCCTGGTATGCACTTAATACCCAGTAACTAGAAATCATTTATTCATGTCATCATCATTAGTAGGAGCATCTGCTCTGGAAGTGGACAGAGTTGCTCATCCACACTTGGAGAAACCAGTGGTCATTTAAAATGATCTGGCCTCTTTTTTTTTGCTGGAAAGCTGAGAAGCTATGTAAGTGGCCACATATTAAAGTTTAGCCTTCACTCACAGCAGCAAAGGGGAAGCTGGCCTCTCTCTGAATAAGGATTGGACAGCTGGAAAGAGCCAAAAAAGGGATTACCAGAAGATTACGATGGTCAAGGGAAAGCTGAAATAACTATTTTAACAGACAATTTGTGCTCCAATTACCATCTAAATGTTCATGGTAAATAAGGATCCATAAAAACACATCTGTAAACTCCAAACTTTAGTGAGTAGAGCTTTGCATGGTTCATTAGCACATACTCCTTTGCCCAAATGTGACACTGCTTATCAGCACAGACATTACCTTTTCAAAGTCTGTTCCCCAGACATCAGAACTAGAGTCCTGTGATGATATTTTCTGAACTCAGTATAGTTACAGACCTCCTCCCATGGGTGCAGAAACATCTTTCTAAGTAAACACATTTCCATGGTGCTCTGACAACTGCCTTCATACTCCTCTTTTAAAGTAAGGATTAGTGACTATAGATTAATAGCTAACAATTCATGGAGAAAGACTGGTATATTAGATTCAAGTGATTACCTGTAAAGATATGGCTGAATCCACGATCTGTACTCTAGACTTAATGGACCTATGTTGTAAATAACAAATGCAAAGAACATTTGCAATTTAAAAAATTTGCTAACCACAAAAATAAATGAATGAAATCTATTTTAATAACAAATTATTTAATTTACCAATATATCTAAAACACTATTTCAACATGTAATTGATACAAAAATTATTAATGATTTTTAATTTTTAATACTGTTTCAAATCCCTTGAGTATTTCACACTTGCAGGACATCCTAATTTACACAAGCCACACTTAAACTGCTCAATGTGTTTATGCTGCTAGTGGCTACCAAATTGGATACTGTACCTCAGAGGGTTGGACTGAAAAATAGGAGGCTTATGTAAAAGATCAGGTTACTACTATGGATGTTTGGGCTCCTTAGAATCTTTTGAACACTATGTTAGGATACTTTTCACATTATGAGTCTCATTTTATGGAGATTGAAGAAAGAACCCACTTTCCCAGATTCTCTTTTAGTTCATGAACTGAGAGGTAATGGCCGATCAGAAATGACCACATTGGATTTGAATTATGAAGGGAAAGCATGAAGAAGGTGGCATTGTATTTTGGGATCAGTTTTCTGGCAAGGGTGATAATGAAGGTATCCAGTTTTCAGGAGCACTAATGAGCACAATCTGATGTCTAGTACTCAGAATCCAAGAGAGTATGGTATGATTTGCTTTAACTATGGCCAGTAGCAGAGAGAGTGAGGGCCTTACTGGAGCTATTCCAGTTTTTATTGGATAATGTTTCCATTTAGTCTCCAAACCTGGCTCTGGCATTTCCAGAGATTCCCAGAGCTACATAACATCCTTTAAAAATTCTTTTTATACTTAAACTAGAGCTATAATTTGAATCTGAATGTCTCCCAAAGGCCCATGT
This sequence comes from Dasyprocta punctata, assembly GCA_004363535.1. Lineage (NCBI taxonomy): Eukaryota > Metazoa > Chordata > Mammalia > Rodentia > Dasyproctidae > Dasyprocta > Dasyprocta punctata. The sequence goes on along the minus strand of RJWM01005929.1, from coordinate 36,607 downwards.
GTTGAAGGCTTGGTTGTCAAGACTTTGGTGCTAGTGGGAGGTGATGAAACCTTTAGAAGGTAGTATCTAGACTCAGAGTGATAGCAAACCTTTTAGAGCTTTCACTGATAACAAACAGCCCACTGTAGCATGTGTGCCATAGATTTTCTGTCACTGTTAGAGGAATGAGATTAGTCCACTGGGGAAGGAACGAGAATATTTTGACACTACCTCCCACTTTGCTTTGCAGCCACCATGAGGTGAGCAGCTTTATTTGACCTCACACTGCCCAACATGGTATTCTGTCTTGCCGCAGACCCAAAACCAAAGGATCCAACCCACCATGAATTGAAACTGTAAGCCAAAATAAACCCTTTCTCCTGAAAAGTTTATCATCTCAGGTATTTTATCATAGTAACAACAAGCTAGCACAACAAACTAGTATAGTCCCTCAACTTAGGACCTTCAGAATTGTGAGCCAAAGTAAACCTCTTTTTATTAAAAATTTCATAGCATTTGGTGTTGTGTTATTAACAACAAAAAATGAACAATGACAGTCTTTGCTCTTACACTGCTGTTTCAGTTAGGCATTCTTTGACCACTCTAAAATCTTACCCACTCCATGAAAATACAGAACTCCTATTCCTCCTTAACTTGCTGTACTTTGTCTTTTACCACAGCATTAAGTTTTAAACTTTTAATTTAGATAATTGTAGACTCACATGCAAGGAATAATACAGAGATATCCTGTGTGCCCTTTATCCAGTTTACCCCAATGGTTACATGTTTTATAACTATAGTACATTATCAAAATCAGAACATTGTCGGTGATACAGCCAAGATACACGAGAGTTCAAACATCTCAAAGATTCCTTAAATTCTCCTTTTGTAGTCACTGTATTTTCCTTCTATGCTTTTCCCCTGACCAAAGTTCTCCCCTGGAAATCACTAATCTGTTCTCCATGGCTATAATTTTGTAACTTCAAGAATCTTAGGTAAATGGAATCACTTTTAAAGATTAGTTTTTTTTTTATTCGCTTAAATCTGGAGATTTATCCAAGATATTGTGTGTGCCAATAGTCCATTCTTTCCATTGTTGAGTAGTGTTCCATGTTTGGATGCATCACAGCTTGTTCAAATATTAACTTATTAATAACACTTAGGGTGGTTTGAATTTGTAGCTATTACACATAAGCTACTATGAACAATTATGTATAGGCTTTTTCCCATGGACATATTTTCATTTCTCCAGGAAAATGGTCAAAAGTACAGTACAATTATTGCTCAAATGATGATAGCATGTTCAGTTTTTTTAAAAAGCACAAAACTTTCCAGAGTGACTACTCCATTGTACATTTCTACAAGCAGTATATATTTCTTTGTATCCTCAGTAGTTTTTGTTGTCACTATTTTTAATATTAGCCAATCTGATAGGAATGCCTATCCCATTAACATCCCATCATGGTTTTAATTTTCATTCCCCTCCTGACTAACCCTACAGAGTATTTTTCATGTGTTTATGTGACCTTTATATTTCCGTTTCCTTGAAACATCTGTTCATGTTAGTATTTTATCAGTTGTTTGGTATCTACCACTGAATTGTGAGAGCTCTTTGCATATTCTAGAATCTAGTATTTTGTTAGATATGTGGTTTTTCAAATACTTTCTCCTAGCCTTTAACTTGTTTCTTTATCCTCTCAAGTAAGCATTGTACAGGACAAACTTTCTCCTGTTTCTCCTATTTGCTTCTGAAAGGTTTATGATTTCATGTTTTACATTTTAATTTTGCAATCCATTTTAAACTATTTATCCCATAAGGTGGAGGATGAAGGTTGAGATTCATTTTCCCCACTGTTTCCTCATTGCTCCAACACCATTTTTGTTGAAAGGCCCATCTTTCCTTTCTTGACTTGCTTCTATTCCTAGGTACACTTGCTAGGCATATTTGTGTGGGGTTATTCCTACTTCTCTGTTTTATTTCATTGACTTATGTGTCTATCTCTCTGACACAGCCATACACTCTTAGTTACTATTATGACTTAGTCTTGAAGTTAGTAAGCTGACTCTTCTTACTTCAATGGTTTTCAAAATTAATTTAGATATTCTACTCACGTTGCCTTTTCATCTAACTTTTAGAATAATCTTGCAGTGTCTACAAAAACCATTCTGAAATTTTTTATTTTAAAAACAAAAGGAATAAAAATGATGATTCAGAATTTCAAAACAAAACAATAGGAGACTGATACCAGTCAATACATTGTATATTATTATCTTCAAAGCAGTTCACAGAGTATAAGAGTTAGGCATGAAAAAATTCTGAAACTTTGATAGGAATTGAGATAAATTAGTATATTAATTTGTGGAGAAGTGACATCTTTATTATGTTCAGCCTTCCAATCAATGAATATGATATGCTTCTCCATTATCAAGATTCTCTTTTATTTCTTTCAACTGCATTTTGCAGTTTTCAGTATACAAGTGCTATATATGTTTTGTTAGCTTTATACCTAAGCATTTCACTATTTTTAGCACTATAAATGAAACTCGTTTTCATTTTCATTTCCATATTTTCATTGCTAGTATATTGAAATACAATAGATTTATATGTTAACCTAGTATTCTACAATCTCGATCAGCTCATTTTTTAGTTCTACTTTATTTTGTAAATTCCTTCAGATTTACTACTTAGGCAAGCATGTCATCAGCAAACGGGCAGTTTTTAAAAATTTCTTCATTTCTGGTCCATATGACTTTAATTTTTTCTCTTACTTCATTGTAGAAGCTAAACATTTCAGATTTATATTGAATAAGAGTGGCAAGGGCAGGTATATATACTTGTCCCTAATATTAAGGGGGAAGTAGTCTTTCATCACTAGCTATTTGATTTTATGAAGATGTCCTGTATCATGTTAAGAAGTTCCCTTCTATACTTATTTTTCTGAGTTTTTATCATAAATAAAAATTAAATTTTCACAAATGTTTTTCTGTAGCAATTGATATTGATCAAATTTCTTCTTTGGTCTGATAATACAGTGAATTACATGAATTGCTTTTTAAATATTGAAACACCTTTATATCCCTGAAATAAACTCTATCTGACTAGGAAGCACAATTTTTTTTATGTATTGCTGGATTCCATTAGATAATATTGTAGTAAGGATTTTCTGTATCTACATTAGTGATAGATACTGGCCTGAAATTTCCTTCATTTGCACTGCTTTTCTGGTTTCGATAACAGAAAAATATTGGATTTATAAAATAAATAAGGAAATGTTCTCTTTTATTTTCTGGAGATAGCATGTAGAATTGGTGTTAATTCAAGATAATTCTCCAATGAAACTGGATTCAGAAAAAAATTTTTTTCAAAGTTTTAATATTACAAATTCAATTCTCTTCATAGTTATGTAGCTACTCAAGTTAGCCACTACAAATTGTGTTGTGGCAATTTAAATTTTTGAGGAATTGCTTCATTTAGACTAACTTGTCAAATTTATACATTTAAAGTTTTCTATTGTATTTCCTTACTATATTTTTAGGTTGGACAGGGTTGTAGAGATTTTCTATTTCTTCTTGACACTCATGATTTATGTCTTCTCTTTTTCTTATTAATAGCCTATTAATTTAATTCCTCTTTTTATAGAATAGACATTTTGTGTGTTTTATTTTTTCTATTGTTCTTCTGTTTTCAATTTCACTGCTTTTTACTCTTTATTTTCTACTACCCCCTTTATTCTTATTACTTTGGGCATACACTGCTCTGCTTTTGTTTTTAAGGTAGGAGTTTAGATTGTTGGTTGAAGATCCTTATAATGTATGTATTTTAGTACCATAAGTTTTCTTCTTGGTATTGCTTTGCTCGTTTTGATATTATTTTTAATAGGTTCAATGCAGTTATTACTTACCATGAAATCTCTTCCTTAACACATGAATTTTTAAAGTTGTATCATTTGTTGTTTTGTTGCCAAGATTTCAGACATTTTCTTGCTATCTTTCTGCTACTTATATCCAGTTTGCTTCCATTGTGGTTGAATAAAGCAGTGTATAAAATCTTCTATTTTAACTGGCTTTTTTATACCTCCCCATCAACTCCACTGACAGTATAACGAAAGGGAAAGAAGTCATCTCAAGTACCAGACAATAGGAATAAACATCTAGGATCCCTACTTGGATCTGATCAAAGGTGTTGGGGAATCATATTAAAGTTCCATGAAGGTGGAAGACTAGACTTTCTTTAGCTTCTATTAGTATAAGAGATATGGCACAAAGCTGTTTGGTGTTAGATGATGTAGAGCAGTTGTGTAAAAGCATTCTGGTTAGATAAATTTCTTTTCTACTTCCTTTTTGGCTAGAAAAAACTGGAATTTGCTGGAGTTTATTTGTTTTTGTTCACTGGTACACAAGCTGTGGATTTCTCTGCTTGAAATCTGGAATATATCAGTCAAAAAGAAAACTCAGGGAATTTAGAATGATGTTATTCCTTGGGTTCTGATCTGATGATTTGTCTCCATTTTTCAAGGTCTTCTTATATTTTTAGTATACCTGGGGTTTTTTAATTTGCTTAGCAAAAGGAATAAGGAAAAGCACTTCTACTCTATCTTTTTAGAAATGTAAGTAGGATATATTGTCTTTCAAAATACTATATTTACTAGTGATAATGTGTATTCTTTATTGTCTATCTTCCCATGATAGAAGGTTAACCTCTAAAGCACGTGCTTCTAGTCTAAACATAGTGAACTACTATGGACTAAGTCCATGTAATGAGGAACTTAAGCCTTTGACCAATGGTTACTTAGGAACTGGGGCCTGCCAACAACCATGAAAATGAGTTTGTAAATGGATCCTCCCCAAATTGAGCCTTAGGGCAAGACCAAAATCACAGCAAATACCTTGACTAAAACTGTATGAGAGAGCTTAAACCAGATATATCTAGGAAGTAGCTCTCACACTTTTTCCTTGTAGAAACTGAGGTGATAAATGTTGTAGTTTATGACTAATAAAACCATTATCTTTAGCTTTGAAAATCAAAATCCAGAAAAATGAGGGATAGTGGGAAAATGCAGATAGGCCAAATAGACATAAGACAACAAATGCCAATCAATTTGGAAGGTAAGGGGTAGTGGCTGGGATGAATGTAAATCCATCCACATCAAGTGCTTTGTACAAATTATTAAGAGATGATCTTTGAAGAAGCTGAGGCAGAAGAAAGAGGGCAGGGAAAGAGTTCTGCTGCACTGGGAGTCAAGATACCAACATTTCCTAAACAAATTGTGTTTTTAATTAGCTATGGGATCCTGAGCAGGCCTCTCGGTCTCTCTGGGGCTTCAGTTTTCTCGTCTAAAAAGCAGGAAAGTTGGATAGGATGAGTATAAACTCCACCCACCATTAGAGTATTCTCTTTCCACAATACTAATGATAGTAGCACTGCCTTGGTATCTCACTTTATACTGTTTTAGTGATCTTTAGGGACAGGAGTATTAGAAAGCCTCTTCTCAGCCTAGAAGGAAATTCAATTCATGGTACGCATTCACCGTTTATTCCTTAATTGTTAGCTGATTAGTTCCTTTATTTCTGGCATAATATGCTAGGCTTTGGGAATGAGAAGATCATGACGGTCAATGATATACACCACCATTCTTCAGAAAACTCATAACACATGAATTTTTCCTACTTTGACATTATGACAATACCTGTCAGTTGGCTTGAAGTATTCTCTTTCCTTCATCCAATCTGAAATACTTAGTTAACTTTAAGTTTCATCATCCTTGACCTTTTTAAATTTGCTCAACTATTCTTTATCTTCTCCATAGTGCTGACTTTGGAAAGAAACAGTGCCTAACACCTTCTTGAACAACTATTAATTTTAGTAGCTATACAAACTATCACGTTGCTTTTTATGGATATTACACATCTATTAATGTAATCTAAATTTGTTTTAGATTGTTTTGCCATCATACTACAATGGTTGTTCAATCAACAAATCCACTTAAGTGAAAATTCATCATTTTAGCTACAAGATAGATATATAACATGAAAATCTTTATAAATTGCATTACTGAAATCAATATAGTCTTTGTGCATGGAATTTCCCAATAAATCAAGTCCTAGCCCTATCCAAAATTGAAGCAAATTTAATTTGACAGAATTTCTTCTTAGCAAACACAAGTTCACTCTTAGTGACCATCATATTTTGTTCTAAATGGTTACAAACAAAGTCTTTATAATTCATCAAATTGTTTTTACAGATATGGAAACATAAAATTACTCAGCTTTTTGTAGAATTCACGCTTTCTTCTCTTAAAAATGACTTACTGCTTATTTCATTAGCTGATAGCTTTAATTACTATATTTGTAAATAATACAGAAAGATTCATTATTTTCTTCCTTTCACTTTCAATCTAATCAATAAAAAGGAAATTCAGTATAAATTATGAACTATCAACCTGATGACATAGACTACAGCCATAATTTTATCATTATGATTCCAAACTAAAAGATTAAGAAATATTTATTATGCACAATTAAAACCAGAGAAGAAAATAGTAGGTAAATGCAACTATAATTTCATAAATACTTTCGTGATGCAGAACAGCCCTAGAAGGGAATGTGCAAAGATACAAGAAGTAAATGCAACTCAGGGTAATTATTTTCTCTTTTCAAAGATTGTTTTAGCCTTTTATCTATTGTTTTCAATGTCAAAATACTTTCTATAAGAAATTTAAGGGTATCTATAGAGAAATAATTAGATAATAATAATGTCTTATTTTGCATTTTGCCATTCACATTGCAATATTTCATTATGACTCAGCTCTCAAAATTGACTGGTCATAAAGATATAAGATAGATTACAGCTTTTTTCTTTGACATATACAAGTGATAGTATTTCTTTCACATTAATAGTAAGAAATCACAACAATAACTATAATGCAGTCACTTTCTTCAGAATAATCTTTCTAACTCTAATAATAATCATTCAAAAGAGGTGAAATGCCTTCCATCAGGTACAGTGCACACCTGCCCCACATATTCTAACTGGGTAGTTTTCTTGAAGGTTGCCAAATGTAGACCCCATGTCTCTTCCCATAGCCAATGTAACTTAAAGTAGACCAATCAGTCCATCTTAGACATTTATTAAAATGGAATTTGGAAAGAAATTCGATCCCTTCCTGGTGGCAAGTTGTACTAGAGGTATGAGAGATAGGAACAGCTCATAACCAAGTTTCCAGTCATGAGAAAGAAGATAGTCTGAGAAAGTGAAGCTGATCAAAGAATCAGTACACAAATAGAAAAGGACAGTTCTTATGACATTGTAGACTCTGGTGTCAGTAACATCTGAGCCTCAATTTTAGCCCTTTCTGAAGTTATCTGAATCAGTAAATTTCCACTTTCATTATTTTCCTAAATTGATCTGAGCTGGATTTTTATCACTTAAAAAACTCAAGCCTAATATAGCAGATATCTCTATTCCTATTTTATACATAGAAAATCTAAAGTTCATAAAATTTAGATTACAAAGTCAGTAAGCAAGTGCCTTTTCCATAAAGACAAGGTATATCCCACAGAAAGAAAAAGGCACTAAAGGAAAAAGTTATCAAATAAGGAAAACAGAATAAGAAGGCAGAAGTATGACAAATACAGAAAAATGCTGTTAGGAATACGAGATATAGTAACAAAACTTATGTTTAGTTTAAACTGAGGAAAGATCATTTTCTATATTAAGTTAGAAAATAAAACACTTAAGAACACTTGATCCCACCCTAGTGTTTTCTGTTTTCTTTTTCTTTACGTGGTATCCAGGTGCAACTTAACTCAGTCTTCTGCTTCAGGGTCTCTCCTATGATCTCTCCCAAGGACATGATGAACATGACCATTAGCCTCATTTCAAGCAAGCAAGAAGATAAAGAAGAATGAAAGAGAGAGAAAGACAGAGAGAGACAGACAAAGAGACAAACAGGGAGAGAAGAAATGAGGGAGAGGGAGAGAAGAAGAGAGGGAAAAAAAACCTGGGAAAACTAAAGTTATAATCTTTTGTAATCTATATGAAGTATGTTTTGCCATATATGTTTTGCCATATATTGTGCTTTAGAAGCAATTCCTAGGTCCAAAACACACTCAAGGATCACTTGAAAGCATGAATATTAGGAGGCAGATATAGGTGGGAACTACACCCATATGCTGCTTGACACAGTAGTTGTACTTGAAATAATGATTCATCTCACAATAAAGTCATAAATTCATTAAAATACAGTAGAAGGTGCTCAGCAAATTTTTTGAATGATTAAAAAAATTAAAGATATATTGAATTAAAGAAACGTTCATTCATTAAGACTCAATCCTAGGCCAAACTGGCAAGCACAAGGTCCTGAGTTTGATTCAAGGTACCAAAAACAACCAAAAATCAAAAAACAAACACACAAACAAAAATGACTCAATCCTATGAAGCATGGTGGAGCATTCCTATAATTCCAGCATTTGGGAGGCTGAGGCAGTAGGACTGCCATGAGTTCCAGGTCAGCCTGGGCTATATAGTGAGTTCAAGACCAGCCTGAACTGTGAAACCCTATCTCAAATAAATAAATAAATATAAAAATGCAAAAAATGAACAATTTGATTCTTAAAATTGGCTAGACATAAGTATAGAAGATGGATTACAGTTTCTTTTTTAGATATACAATCAATTATACTTTTCCTGCTTTGTTCGCAACATTTGTAAATATTTCTGACCATATCTGTGGCTGTGCCAACTTTCCTCAAAAAGTTTGATTTTCTAAAAGTACACATGCAGAAATGATATAATTAATCTTGCATTTCATTGTGATATTACATGATGGAAGAATATTCCAGCACTTTTTTTCAGTGCAATATTGACATGTGCATCCTTAATAAACAAATCAACGTTTTCACTTCAAATAACTCATTCAAGTAGTTAAGCAATCTAAATACTAAGCTGGATCTGCCACTTCCAAAGTCCACATAATACCATTGCAATATTAATGCCAGTTGACAAGTAATAAAAATCTCAACCTCCTTTACTTGTTCTAACTATTGTCATTACTGTTTACAGATGCACTGACTTCTGTCTAGCTTTTTGTGCTACCCTAAAACAGAGACTCTAAGGAAGGGACCTTCACATGATGGCAATCTGAATCAGACTCTAAGTACGAGTGACAAGAAATGATGACTGGCCCCTTTCTCTACCAGTTCATCTAGACAAAGAAGAGAGGTGCAAGATGAAGGAGAAGATGAAAGAAAATGAGGATGTAAACACTGGCCTCTTTAATGTTATTAAACCAAAAAACACACCGCAATACTCTTTTCTGGAGAAAACAGTTAGCCACAGGTAAATTGCAGACCTTACAATGGAAAATAGAAGCAAAACTATTTTTGTCCTAATTGGTAACACTATGATACTCTAATCATTCTTACAGAGCTGTTTTATTTTGCTTTTGTGAGAAATGTACTCTCTTTGTGAAGAAATGACAAAGTTGGCATGTGTGATATGTGAAGCCTCTGGATTAGATGTTCTTGTAAGGAAGTCTCCTTCCTTTGTATGCAAAAAAAAAAAAAAAAAGAAGTCTGTTTTGGAGAAGCACCAGGGAAGTGACAAAAAATAATACATGAGGTACAATATTTGGCTACATATTATACAGGGCCAGGAGGAAAGATGCAAAAAAAGTCTAGTATAGCTGACTTCAAAAGGTTTAGGAAGACAGATAAACTGTGTGTGCAGGAAAAAATGACAGAATTCTGAAAACGCTTTAAAATCCTTGGCATCTTTGAGGACCTCTTAATTTCACAGGAATCATGCATTCTGCTTTTTATATATGTAAGCTTCCTGAAGGCAGAATAAAAGCATTATTTCTTTTTGTATCTCTAAGTATAGTGACTTCTACAGGAGACAATTAGTAAAAAAAATGATGATGATGATGATAAAATTAACGTTCACTACCTAGCCAGATTATCTGCTACAAGTTTATCATAGATCATCTGGCTAAATCTCCACAGCCCTTTGAAGAGAAGTATTATCACAAACCCCATTTTAAATATGAAGAAATGAAACTTTGGAAATAATTTTCTCACAGTTCTGAAAACTGGAAATCCAAGATTGGTATGCCAGTATGGTAGAGGTCAAGTGAATGCTTTCTTCCTGGCCTCTAGGTGTCTACCTTTTTGCTGTGTCCTCACATGCCTTTCCTTGGTCCAGTGCATGGAGAAAGCAATTTCTTTCTGTGTGTCTGTTTCTGTGTCTGTCTGTCTGTCTGTCTGTCACTTTTACTCTCTCTCTCTGTTTCTCTGTCTCTTTTTGCCTCTTTCTCTGTCTCTCTCTCCCTCCCTCCCTATTTTTATAAAGCCACCAATACTACCCTTATGACTTAATTGAATCCTATTTACCTCTTAAAATTCCTATCTTCTATACAGTCACATTGTGGTTAGGGCTTCAACATATCAATTTGGGTAGCCAGGAGGGACACAATTTAGTTAATAACAATAGTGAGAGTAAAGTATGAAATATAAAAAAATGATGATTTTTGATATCCAGCCCATACTTTCTCTTCCCCATACTTCTCAAAGAATTGTGAGCAACTATTGTTTAGTTGGAAAAATGCTGAAGGCATTTTTGTTGAACAAGTGGGATATTTCTTACACTAGAGCTGAGTTTCACTCTGGTAGCAAAGTTGAACTGACAGTTCTAAGATGCACTCCACCAAAGGCTTTAGCGATGCAAATTTCTTTAGGATGTTGTAATCCATTTGGTGACCTTCGTGGTATAGGAACCTTGAGATAGAAGTCTCCTCACATGACTGGAACCTTGCTAACTTGACCTTATCTCACACTGGATATAGTTATGTCATCGTGACTATGACTGGCTTTACCAATGCTGGCTTACCTTGCCACTCTACTGACCAACATGGCAGGCACTTAGGCAGATTAAGTCATCTCATTACACAAAATTTTGCTCAATTTGCCCTGGTCTAGGTCTCCCTGCCCCTAACCTAGGTCTGTGTATAATGTTATTCTATATTATCTATCTAGACTTTCATAAAATCTGTGGGTCACTTGATTTAGAGGACAAAGACATAGCTCCACATTGAGCAAGTGGAAGTGATGGACTATTTTTAAGCATGAGAAATTGAAGAAGACAATTAATATATCTGGAGGATTTGTGATAACTAAGGAATGAAACAATAGGCATCATAGATACGGCTTACCATAGTTATATGACAGTGAGCTAACTAAGAACAGAAATTTTGGAATTCAACATTCCAAAATATTCATTTCATCTCTGCCTATGGTAACAATCCAACACTGAACACTTTACTCAAACCTTCTAGGCCTCAACTTCCTTATCTGTAAACTGAGAATAATGCACCCAAATTCATACATTTTTGCTTGGGATTGAAAAGACAATATAAACAAAATGTTAAGTATAGTGCTAAACTTACAATAAGTACTAATAAACAGCATTAGAGAAAACACAACGACCTTCAAGCTTTAAAAGTCACCAATTAGTTGAAATTACTTTTTGACATTTCTTGATTGTTTTGCATTTTCTACACTTTTACTTTTTTGTAGTAGAAAGGGAATCAAGATTGCTTTCAGGTATTTTTCTAAGGATTTTTAAAACTTTAGTTTAGAAAGCTGATTGATTCCTATGAAGGTAAAGAATGAAACAGATTGCTTCTTTCATTTTGAAAAAGTAAACAAAGCTATACTGATCCCAAGACAGAGGAGGTAGTCTACACTTTTTCTACTCAGCTCACCATTTGCCAAACATCCCTAAATTCCAACTCTGTGAATGCTGAGGGTGCTGAGAGAAGGAAACCGAGTCCTCTATGAGGAGAGCTGTGCTCACCTCCTCTATACTATCCTCTTACATTCTCTCTGTATTTACTTCTATTCTCATAATCCTTGCTCCCCTGCTCCTCCCCAGTAAAACTTGAAATCTTTTATACTTTCATAATCCATTCTTACAGTTATAGATTCAGGGGTCTCATTCTTGCCTTTATGAACAAAAAGTGTCATATTTTATTGCTCCTCCTCTGAGATTCCCTATATATCACACCATTTCATCCTGGGTAGTCACTCATTTCCCTTCCATAAAACATTAGAAATATTTAAGAGTTAATGAATCTTCTTTGATTTTCCACTACTTACAAAGTGTTCTAAATCAATATTTTCTTTTATCACCATTGGTTGCCTCTGAATCAGTTTTAGGAAGATGTAATGTACTTTTCTCTAATAAATCAAAGGAGTTGATAAGCTAAACACCAATCAGCATTACTTAGCCACTGGGATCCTGGAAGACTGGTCTACAAAACATTAATGATGTCCCATTTAGCACATCAAAAATAAAGGAAAAATAATATTTCACTGTATTGAAACAATAGTCATAAACATAAGGTTAGTACAATATAAATCCAGCATTTTTAATCATTTCTTTCTGAAATAGTATAGTTTATTTTATATTGTAGTGAAACTAACAGTAACTCAGATTTAGTCATTGTAAGTGCTTAGAGATGACAGTGATATCCCTCCAAAGGAATTTAGAAATGAAGGCTAATTTGAGTATTAAAATTCAGTAAATGAAAGCAACAATAATATATAAAACTCTAGGGTTAGAAAGACATTTATATGCATTACTCTGTCCAAACAAAAAAGTTACAATTCTTTGGTCCACCATGGAAATAAAATCACAGAGACAAATGCTTAATAGAGATAGCAGTAGAAAGTATTTTATCCTACAGTTTTCTTTCTCTCCACAATTTTTTTTATTGAATGCATGCTAGACGTCCTTCATTTTGTAAGGATATCACAGTGAATGAGGAAGATCATGCCTCTCCCCACAGAGCTTACATTTTAGAGAAGGGACAAATAATAAAGAAAAAAATGAGAATTTACAGTTACTAAAAGTGCCATACAGATGGTAAGCCAGATGATGGTATGACCAAATACAGAGTATATTCAGGCAGGAAAGGGGTACCTTAAGTTGGTTTGCAGTAGGCTTGACTGAATAAGCAATATAATCCAAAAGTAACAGTGTCTTAATGAAATAAAATGTATTTCTTTTTCATTTAAAAGAATTCTGGAAGTAGACAGTACAGAGCTACTGTCTCACAAATTCATCAGAGACTCAGTCTTTCCAGATCTGCTCTACTATACCTAGTAAATGGTTTTTCCCCATGGTCCAAGACCCAATCACTATGTTAGATTAACAGGAAACAGAATGGAGAGAAGGAAGACAAGGATGCACTGCTTTCCTTTGAAGAACTCTTTAGTTTACATATCACTGGCTGAACTTAGTCACAAGCAACACTCAGCTTCAAGGGAGGCTGAAAAGTATGGTTGCTCAACTGTGTGACAATGTACCTAACGAAAGAAAAGCAGGACACTGGAAAGCAACTAGCATTTGTACTGAAGTAGATTCAGGGAAGGCCTCTCTGAGGATTTACCACATAACCTGAAGCTTCAGTGATGAGCAGAAGACAGCCATGAAAAGACCTGGATGTGGAAGAATTCAGTAAGAGTAAAGAATGAGTATAAACTCCCAGAACTTAGAAAAAGCTCTGTGTATGTTGGGAATCTAAAGAAAGACATGAACCAGCTGTGGTGGCCCATACCTGTAATACCAGAACTCTGGGAGCCTGAGGCAGGAAGACTTCAAGTTTGAACCCAGCCTGGGCAATTTAATAAGACCTTGTCTCAATCAATCAATCAATCAATCAAGGCTGGGAATTTAGCTCAGTGCAAAGACTCTGCTGAGTTCAATTCCCAGTACCACCAGAAAAGAAACAGGGTAGGGAGGGAGGAAGAGAGGGAAGGAAAATTTTAAAAAGAAAGAAAAAAAAAGAAAAAAGAAAAATGAGACACGACACTTGCATAAACTGAATGAGAAAAGGAATGCTACTCCACAAAGTCAGGAGATCAGTGTTTTATATCTCACAATCAGTCATGTTATAGGACACAGTTCCCTTGAAAGATCCATCCATCCTGGAATAAGGATGCCTAAGGTCACCTTAATCTGAGACCATGTAACACCTAATTTACCTAAATGCCTTTGTGAATGTATACCCATGCGCTTCATTAAAATAAGTCTGGTTTTTTAGTCTCACATCCTCCCCTTGATTTCTTTAGCAGCTTTTTCCAAATTATTGCATTGAAATTCTTGGGCTTTAAGGAAATCTACGGAGGTGTATTGTGAACAGAGATACAATTCAAGGTAGTTAAGTCTTAAATTCCCTCAAAATAAACACATCAGTCAAATAATACAAGATTTCATTCTTGACTTCCAAGAAAAATATTTAGAAATGGCTCTCCTTAACCTTTGTTTGTAATAAAATAAGCAGTTCAACAGTTTTTCTTCTGCTTCCCGTAGATTTGTACAGGGGCTTATGAGTACTCACAACTATGAAGAGAAGAAACAAAACAGCTGGAATGGTTGCCTCTTGGTTTCTGTAAGCTTTGACAATTTGAGTCTCCAGTCTTTCAGAAAGTTCAGCTGTTTAAAGATGGATCTGGATTCTCAAGATATCAGCAGGTTTGTTAACAAAATAATACCCTATAAGGCCAGTAGTGGCTCAGGGGTTTTTCATTGTCTCTGTACATCACTCATCACACACACAGACACAAATACACAAGTTATATATACACATTTATATACATATACAAAAGCTAAACCAGGCCACATAATTTGCATATGACAATTTTAATACATATGTAGAATCTGGCAGGGCATTACAAAGACCAAGAAAAAGTCAAGGACTAACCAAACAGATAATGTTTTTTTTTTTTTAAGCAAAGAGAAAGAACTCAGAGACTTGTGGAACAAAAGTAAATCTAATGCAATAAAAGTTAACTGAAATAAATCAGACACACAAGTTTAAATACCATATAGAATCTCTGATTTGTGTAAGTCAAAGTACAAAGAGTACAATAAAAGAAACAAGGGGATAGATCTCTTGCAAATGGGAAAAGGTTTAAGAGCATGTGGGCAAGAGTAGAGGGAGAGGGAAGGGGGAAATAAGTAGAATAAAGATACACCATGTACCTATTAACCTAAATTGATGTAAGCATATATCATAAACATAATATTAATAATATTAACAAGAATGAAAATGGGGAAAGGGGATTTAGAGGAGGGAGGGAGGTGGGAAGGAAAGGGAAAGAGATTTAAAAAAGAATCAGGCCAGGCTAGTGGTGCACATCTGTAATCCCAGTACTCAGGAGGCTGAGGCAGGAGGATTGTTGCAAGTTCGAGACCGCCCTGGACTGCAAAGTGAGCTCAAGGCCAGCCTGAACTGCATAGTGAGACCCTGTCTCAAAAAGAAAAAATAAAACAAAACAAAACAAGAATCAAATTGTATTATATATATATATATGTCTGCTCCCCAAAAGGATTACAAAAGCATGTAGTATAAACACAGACTAATAAAAAAAAAAGTTGACCATTGATTAAGTGAATGAGTGATAATCATAATAATTATTCACACTACCTATTATATATTGAGCACTTATTACATGGTAAGCAATATACTAAGCCCTTTACTTATTTTTATCTCATTTAATAACAACCTTAAGAGACACATTATTATTGTACTTCATTTATAGTTAAAGAAACTGGGCACTAAAGAAATCGACTTTCTTGCCAGTGTCTGAAAACTAGTAAGTGATGGATAGGAACTCAAATCAATTCTGCCTAACTCTAAACCTTATGCTGTAACAGCTTCTGGTTTTTGTTTTTGTTTTTGTTTTTGTTTAGAATGAAAAAATAAAACAAAATTCCACAAATTCTTGTATTATGTGATGCTCACATGCCACAGGCGTAGAAAGGAGCAGAGAGGAAAATGTAAGTGTAAACTATATTAAACATGTATAATCTTTCTACTGGTTTGTACTCCTGTCATACTTCACCTGGAGTATCATGTGAAATTAGGAATCAAATTTAAAGACAGACTTTTAGGTTTAGAAGATACTGGCTCCCACTACTAACAGCTATGTGATCTTGGCCAGCCCTATAAAACCCTCAATTTTCTCATCTGAAAATGGGGAAAATACCAACTTTCCAGAGTAGGTATCAAGATTATAAATAGTGTATACAAAGCAAAAAGCAGTGTCTGAATTATAGCAACTCAAGAAGGCAATATATCATTACTATCCTAGAACAGAATCACTAAGCTATTGGTCATGTTTGTGAACATTAGCATGAAATGTGAGTTTATACTTTCTGAAAGAGTGCTTTCATTATTACTTTGCATTGTGTTATAAATTATAATTTTTGAAAACCTTAAAGTTAGGCTATTCTGAGACCAAAAAACAAAACAGATCCTATAAACCTAATAATTTCATATTCTTCACAGAACTAAAAGGAATTCTCTCTAGTTCGTTGTTGAAATTATCTCTGAAAAAAGATGGCCAGTGGAAAAAGAGTCCCAGTGGCTGCTGATGTCTTGCCAAATCCAAACATCCATATCTTTTCAAAGGTCTAACTCATAAAAAAATAAAACTTTTTGTCTTAACTGACAGCATTTATCTGGATTACAAAGCATCAAAGCACTGTTTGTGTGCAAGATATTTTCTGAAATGATACTAAGGTGTTCAGTGATCTACATTTGAGAGTTTGCATTTCTTAAGTGATAAACTCCACCAGACCTTACTAGTGAAGTCCATTTCAGGACACAAATTGGCTTTCAAAAGCAGCACTCAATATTTATATCTACAGAGGCATTCATAGTCTAAAGTAGATACACAGCATTGGGTGGAGGACTTCATATAGATATAGTCTACTAGGAAGAAGAGATTAGAAATACAGTACAGGAAAATTGACATAGCTCATTCCTACCCTTGAATGAAATAAACTACGACGGCAGGAAAATAACACTACAAAACAGAAAGAAATCTTCCTTTTCTTTTTTGTCTTCTGTTACTGCCATGTACAGGAACCTAATACCCTAAATGAATGTAAGCAAGGAACAAGGTAGAAGTAAGGTTCATATACAAACCAGGAAGCTTCCGCAGTTTTTCCACAGGAATATCATTGCCTCCGATTCTAGCAGACAAAACATGTCACCCACTTCTCCCATGAATACTGCTGATATCATATTCGTCAGACCTAAAATCTGACTGTTAATTAACAAAAGTACTTCCAAATGAGTAAAACTAGTACCACAGAGGTAGGGAAAGACATTAAATAACAAAGTCATGCAGAGAGAAAGTTGTTGCACTTTCAATCCTTTTTCTGGATTTCTGGTTTGTTAAGAAGCATGTCTCAGTGTCATGCTAATATGTCATTAGCACCTCTAAGACACTTGCTAAACTTTCCTTTTATAAGGACTCAATCTCAGAGCCAAGGAACAGGCAACACTACCTAGATAGAATTTAATAACACCATTTTATTTATACTGCCTGTATTTTTAGGTACTGTCTATTTATGGTGAGTGAACTGTTTTTCCATTTATAGAAGTAAAATAAAGTTTACTTTATATAAATTCATTTATTTGAACTATTAAAGTTTAAAAGATGGGTAAAGTATAAAATAGTATACAAATAAGGAAAAATTATGAGGGTAGGTCATGAGTGATTAAATTTAGAATGAAATAATTATTACATAATCTGAAAAAAGAAAAACTTTAAATGTATCACTCTATTTCCCTAAGGCAGAACTAATCTTTTCCTCTTCTGTAGTTATACAGCTGCCCTGTATCTCTAATATAGCAAGAATTTCTCTTCTCTGAACTATAGTTAACCGAGTACTTTTCTTATTTTTTCTAGAGTGTAAGCTAGACAAGACCTTCTTTTGTCTTGTTTGGAAGCTATCCTTTGTTACACTAAATGTATTCTCTGTGAATATTTGTTGAATTAAGAACCTGATTCACCTTAATCCCACCTGAATAATACCCATACAGTAATCACTTTAAAGATCCTCATACACAGTATAAGATTTTTCTACAGCACAAATCTTTACTACTTACTATTTAAAAATCAGTCTTATAAACAAGCTGCACTTCTTATAACTTATTATGTTCAAGCCCTGTAGGGTGTGAAGAATAAAACCAGATACATGAACTATTTTTGTTTGTAAAAGTTAAAATATGAAACTGCAGAAAATTTAGTAAACACCAATAAAAAGATGAATAGGTGTGAAATTTTTTAAAAACCATAATCCTGACATTTGAAAGACAACCATCTCTAATATTTTAGTGTTTT
Organism: Dasyprocta punctata; assembly: GCA_004363535.1. Taxonomy (NCBI): domain Eukaryota; kingdom Metazoa; phylum Chordata; class Mammalia; order Rodentia; family Dasyproctidae; genus Dasyprocta; species Dasyprocta punctata. The sequence goes on along the minus strand of RJWM01005929.1, from coordinate 18,430 downwards.
CTTCCAGTTTCTTTTATTTTCAGCATTGACAGAGCATTTGTGTATTAAATAGTGTCCCTGATTTTTCAACTTCTCGTTCATTCTCATATTCATTCTTGAACATTTTTTGTCCTGGGTTTCTACGTATCAGATACATGAATGACTGGTAATGGAAAAACATGAAGAAACGCAGAACTATGAGCATCAGTGTCCCATCAGGCTTTTGCTATGTAGAAGCAGTCCTTAACTTAAAGGGAAAGGTAAAGAGTTTCAAAACAGGTATGTCAGAATATTTCTTTAGGTGGAGAACATTGAATAGTGGCTATTTCTAATTAAGGCTCAGTCACAGAACCATAAGCTGTATGGGCTGGAAAAGGCTTTAGAGATGACTTTAAAGGCCAGTAATTAAAGATCAAGTTGGTAATTTAATGAATACTCATTAGGAGTATTCTTATTTACTAGAAAAGGCCAGTTGGAGATAAAATATTTCACATTACAATGCAAGTCAGTGGGTAACACAGGTGATTATATAATTTAAGGAATGAGGAGCACTTAATAGTTCAGTGACTCTTTACAAAAGTTGTTTTTGTTTATTTGGTTGGTTAATTTCCTCCCCCCCACCACCACTCCAGTGCCTATTCTGGGATTTGAGACTATCACCTTCTTGAATGCTAATTTTGATCTTCTCAACTGCCTACCCTTTTCTAGCTTTCTGTGTTTTATTTTTACAGGTATTTTTTGTTTTCCTTCTCATAAATATATAAGCGATACCAATTTCAAGTTATTTATACAGATCTAAAATCTAAGCTCTTCAAAGGGAAATAGCAGCTACACATAAACAAACTAATTGAAAGCGGAATTAAATTGTGCTACTTGATAGTCACTGGCACTGTTTTTATTTAAGCCTTTTACCTGGCTAATAATTTGATTACTGTTTTAATAATTTAGATACCATTCATCTGCAAATACAAGGGGCAAACAAATTTATGATGAGGCCAGGTATATAGCTCAGTGGCATAAGCGCCTGCCTGGCAAGTGCAAGGTCATGAGTTTGATTCCTGGTATCCCCTGGCAAAAAATGTGCGTGTGTGTGTGTGTGTGTGTATATAATATTTAAATTTCAAAATATTTATTATTTATTACAATAAAAGATACATTGTTTTTGATTCTTCTCAAAATACTCCCCCTCACTTATCCCATCATTCTTGACACTTTCAGGAGCAGTTCTGGAAGTCTTCTTTTGTGAGCATCTTTATAAAAGGTGATCAAAAATTCAATAAATGCTGCAGCAGATTGTCATTCAATGGAAAGGAAGGTCTTAAAACTATGGTGTGTCCTCATCTGCTGTACTCTATGGGATCTGGCACCATTGCACTTGAAGCTCTTCTGCAAAGTCAAAATAACTACTTAAGGTAAGTGTTTTAAATTGATTTAAGATATTGAGTTATCTAGGATGGTACAATTAAAGACACAAAATAACAGTTTCTGCCACATGCCAACTTGGCAACATCACTTAACATGTAGGAAACACTTGTTTGGAGGATAAAGATAAATAGTAACACTTTTTGTAGTTGGAGTAAACATAAACTAAGTGAAAAATACTAATTTATATGACAGAAAGGAGGCATTCAATCAAGGTCATTTGTATCTGAATATAAAGTATATCCCTCCTATAAAGCTAAATGATTTTCTTCTCTAATCAGTCTCTCCAACTTCAATTCAACTCCCATATTTACTTCTCCCAAACAGGAATTTTTCCACTGGTTCATACTCCTTCTCCATGCCTACACAAATAATACCATCAAGTTTTCTTAAAAATCTACCTATTCTTTGAAAGCCAGTAACTAAAACTCAGCTAAACGTGGTTACTGCCTCTTCTAGGTACTCAGGCCTTTTTTTTTTTTTTTTTAACATTTTAGCTGTCTTATGAACTTTTTCACATATTCAGAAGATATCAGCCTATCAGTATTGCATGTTTCTGAAAGGCTACTATTCTGCACTGTTCCTCTTTGTATGCCTCATTTACTGATTCACTCATCATTCAAATCTTTGATGAAGACTTAGTTACACTAAGTTCTAAAAGATGAGGAGATTTGGCCAAGCAGAAAGGGAGGGAAGAAATTTCATTCATTATATATATATATATATATATATATATATATATATATGATACATAATTGTACTACCAATCTCTGTTAGCCCATCATAAAGAATAGTTTGTGCTTTCATTGTTTGATCATTTTTTCAAGCCTATATCTTGTAATGTGAGCTACTTTGAAGATAACAATACTCAATATATTAACCATTGTTAGTCTTCTATTATTTTGTTTTGAAATTCTGCATCATCATTTTTATTTTTTCATTTTAAAATAAAAATAAATTTCAAAAAACTATAATGAAAAGCTGGGTGTGGTGGCACACGCCCATAATCCCAGCACTTGGGAGATTGAGGCAAGAAGATCTGAGACTTTGAGGCTAGCTTCATAGTTTAAGACCAGCCTGCACTACAAAGTGAGACCCTGTTACAAAACACAAAGAAACAAACAAAAAAGTGTAATGAGAAAACCTGAGAGGCAGCAGCATGGAAGCTGTCAGGGCAACATAAAGAGAAAAGAGTCAAACAGTGGTGTTTTGATTGTTGCTTTTCTACAACCAATACTCAGGCCCTCTACATCCCCTCTGACCATCCTCCAGAATTCAGCAGACCATGAAATCCTCCAAGGCTGGGGTTCAGATCACACAAGGTACTTCCAGGCCACCGTAAAAAGTTACAGTTTCATGCAAAGAAACTTATATGCTTTGCATTTCAGTAAGATTACCCTCCGGATGTGAACTATGCTCTAAAAGACAAAATTGTTAGGAGAAGGTGGTGAACTCCAACCAGTTTTCTTCTAAGCATTATTAGGCTGTCAGTTTCCATGCAAGTTTAAGCTCAAAAAGATAATATGATACTAGTTTAAGTTCAGAGACAACAGAATATCACAGAAATCTCAGTATATATTACTATATTAGTCCCACTTCACATCAAATGTAGTTCTTGTTACTTTATAGTACTATAGAAAGCTAGAATGCACACATGAAGAGGTCATATTTTCGTCTCCACACTTCAGCCAGTGGAAGTCTTTCTTGCACAGGTTTATTCTTATCTAATCCTTCTACTATTAAAATATGAACTGTCCCCAAGACATCTGAGGTTGTAACTTCCTTGTGATTTAACTCAGTACAAACACAAACACTTTCTGGGAAAGTCTGAGGAAAGTTCATAAAATATTCATATGTTTTATTTAATTTTTCAAGTGGAAAAACAATAGACAGTTTCCTGACTAAACAAGAAAAATAAATAAATAAATCTGTTGACTCTTACATTCAAATAACTCAAACCAGCTGACCTTTAAAATGTCAGACTTCACATGTGGTCAAGCTTTGGACAGACTCTAAGCTAAGTTCAGAAAAAAATTAAATAATGAACTGGTAAGGCAAATAAAGTAAAATACTTGGTTGATGATTCACTTGAGTAACCACTAGTGACCCAAAACTGCCACTTGTTATGGATAGATGCCTTCTAAGATTTTAACTTGATAGAGTTCAGAAACAACCCAATTATGGTGAATGTCTTTCTAAATTACCAAGGGCTAGAAGCAAGAGCAGAAGTATCTGACCCATTTAAGATGAAAATTCTAAGGCCTTGAGGAATACTGGGGAAAAACTCTATCATATATATATGACTCACTTACTTGAGGCTTAAATGATGAATTTTTCAGGTTAAGTACTAAGACCTTTATATGAATTTTTAAAAAGAGACTTTTACCCCCTCTTTTCCCAATTAAATTAAAAAAAATTGACTTGTAAAGAAAAAATAGTATAAAGAAGCTTAACAAATTTCTGATTTTCCCATGGTTGTCACTTTTATGACTTTAAAAAAATGTAACAGAAAAAAAAATGTAACAGTTTTTAAAACCTGGTGCCCCTATTTTTGCAGCACCCTAAGCATATCCTTAATTGGCTTTTGGGGTTGTTTAACATTTTTCAGATCCATGTAGTAACACTATTCAAGTTTTTTACTACTATTATTTTCTGAATTCCATGAAGTTGCTATTGTGGAAACTCTTACTTTTTAAAAACATAAATCAAAGTCATTTTATATTACTAGATAATTAAATGGTTATCTGTAATTTTTAAAAATGAGAGATAGCATGACATTGCAATGAAACTCCTGTCTTGCTCTCTCATTCCTCACACAGCAAACTATTCAAGACTGAGCATGATGTATATGTTTATGCATCAAGAAAAATTTATCTTGGCTTATGGAAAACTGTATAAAGCCAAGTTTATGTAAGTCAAGGCTTAGTAACCCAGGGATTTTCTATACTAACCTTTACTTTTATGTCTTCTTCTTTGAGATCAGAAAAGAAATGCCTACAGTACATTCCTAAATCAGAGAAGTTATTAGTTGATTTTGTCTGAAGCCCAGTGCCAACTATTTTTGCCCAAACTTCCTCTATGCAATAGCAAAAGAAAAATCCCACAAGGCAGCAGCACATGAACAGGTCTGTGTTTTAACCCTCTTTTCATCATATTGCTTGTTTCATTATCTTAGGTAAGTGTTCATATTGAATCCTTGCTTGTGGTTAAACAGCATCATGATGTGTGGTACCTAGAAAATACCCTTGATTGAAAAAAAAAAATGTACTGTGATATTAAGTTAGTCACTTTCACTGTGGTTTTTAGTTCCTAGTCAGTGTCCTGAGAGTTTGTACCAGAGTAACCTAAAAGATCCCTTACAACTCTGACATTTTTTAATTATGAAAGTTTCTCTGGCTCAGTGAAGGCAAGGATAAGGTTAGATTATGGGGAAGTTAAAAGCTAATGATTCAGGAACACTGTACAAAGTAGGCTCACGCTAAGAAAAGACAGAATTTACACAATGTATCTTTTTCTCTCATCATTGCATCCCTTGAATCTAGGACAATGCTAGAAACACATAATTGAGCAAAAATACATTTTGTTTATTGTCACAAGTACCTGAAACCACCTCATGAGTCTCTGAGAAAAAGAGTATTATTGCAAGATCAGATGTGGAGAAGCCACTGGTCATGAAACAACATGTCATACATGGGATATAAAAAGAGTGAAGTTTTCTATAGCATGGAGTTCAGGGTGCTTAAGCAAAGAGATGGAGAGATGGAGTAGTAAGAAGCCAAACCATGGCTGTGTTAAGTTTTAAAACTCATTTTTCCTCTAAAAGCTTAAATGAAAACAATAAAGCATTTAGTCATGGAAGTAATCAAATCTATATTTTAGAAAGAAGCTTCAGATTTCATTTAACCACTTCGTGATACAGTGCAATAAGTCACCAAACCTGAACAGCTGTATTTATTTCCCTGATTTAGAGCATTTTAAACTTGACAATAACAACTATAATAAATATGAAATTCCTGAAAAATAATTAGTTGTATTCATTCATCCACTCATTTTACTAATTTAATTCATAATTTGCTTAACACTTACTCCTATGTGTCAGGCACCACAGTTACAAAACTTAACAAGAATAACAACAAAATCCATTCTTTCAAACAACTTAGAATTTGTAGAAGAATTCTGTATCTTTAAAAATATCTGCTATTATTGTGATACTTTTGGTATATTATTTTGCTTGTTATCCCAAATACAGGGAGTTGAATTAATTATACTCAGTTCAAGATATATTATCTTCATTGATCCTTCCCAAACTTTTTGCATTTGTCTCTAATTTCTCTTTATACTCATACCACATTCACACCCTCTTCCTTAAAGCCAAGAACTATTTAAATATTTTCATTATTTTTTCTGTGATGTGTTTTATAAATGCATACTATTGTGATAGCATTATTTAATTCATTTATATGGTACTGAATTTTCGTGGAAATGTATACATAAATGGAATTTCAATCAGCAAGTAAGGATGTTCTTCATTTGCTCTTCAGAATGACTAATCTTGTATACAGTTCCACCAGCAGTACAGGAAGCTTCTTATAGTCCCTCACTTTTACTTCTTTGACCCTTCCCACATTGCATGTCTGACAGCACAATTTAAATCGTTTTATATTCTGTATCCCTCAGTAAATCATTTTATTTATAGCTATTCTAAATAGTTTAAAGCAATATCCCCCAAGCTTGCCAATACATGAGCTATCAAACTAACTGTACCAGTGTAATAGGTAGAAAATAGTATTTCATTGTTTTTGTAATTTGAATCTTCAAAATTACTCAATTTTTGGGCATGTGCTTGTTAGCTTTAGCATTTCTCCTAAGTAAATTTTCTGTTCTTATCCTTCACATATTTTTCCCATCTTGTTGATATCTTGTTGATTCCAAGAGTTCTATAAGTCAAATATATTAATGTTATTGATTATAGATATTACAAATATACTCTTTCTTTCTGTCAACTAACTTTTAGTTTTGTCCTTAGAGCTTTAAGTGAACAAAAATCCTTTATTTTAACTTATCAGTGTTTTACTCATGGGTTGTGTTTCTGAAATGTTGTTGAGAAGTTGCTTCTTGACCCTGTATATCACACAGGCTTCTTGACCCTGTATATCACACAGATTTTTTGCTTGTTTTTTCTCCTAGTAGCTTTAGAGACTTATCTTTCACAAATAGGTTCACTGATTTGTGGTAGTATATTATCATACATACTAAGTACATAAACACGGATCATTCTTTGAGATCTCCATTCTGCTCTATTTTCCTTATATGGATTTCTATCCCTACATAGCAAAGCAGATTGTAATATTTTAGTTCCTAAAAATGTAATCTGATGTTCATGCAGGTTACTCTTTACTGTACTTATCAAATATGTACTTGGGGGAGCAGTTCCATGTAGGCACCTTCTTTGTTTAAAAACAAAAGAATATGTTCAATTAAAATGATCAGGCTTTTTTAGATTATAAATTTAACATATGGATTACTTAATGATGTGATAGTAATAAGATGATGTCTAACTATTGGTATATTCTTCTAGATTGCTCTATTCAACCAAATAAAATCTGTACATTTTTATTTTTATAAGAATTGCACTGGATTCCACTATACAATATAACTTTCATATGATTATCATTGAGGCATGTTAATAAACTACATTAATGAACTATAAATTATGCTTTCTATCAATCAGAGACTTCTATCAATCAGAGACTTTAGTAACTCTTGCTCGAAAGAAGTTTTCTATAAAACAATAACACAAAATTGTCAGTCTATGTGAGTTTCTATATTACAACTTCTTAGGGTTTACATGTGGAATGTTCCCCTAAAGCTTCATATGTTGATATGTGGGATTTTTGTAAGGTGATTGGATTATGAGGATGCTATTTCTAACTTGCTGTTACAAGTGGGGTCTGGTCAGAGGAGATGGGTGACTAGAGGCCTGACCTGGAAGGGTATGTCTCCCTCTCTAGCTCTTCCCTGTATTCTTTGGTTCCTGGCCACCATGACTTTAGGAGTTTTCCTCACTCAGGCCCTTCCACTATGCCATTTCTGTGTTTGACCTTGCCAACCACCATCTGATATTTCTGAACTTGTGAGCAAAATAAACCACTCCTCTTTTAAATTGCAAGTGTCAGGTATTTTGTGCCAGTAACAAGAAAGTGACTAGGGCAGATCTATATACTCATGATTACAAATAAATCAAAATTAACTGAATAAATAAACTATTCTCTGTCTAGATGAACTGCAAATCACAACTTTGACCCAAAGAAAAAAGTACCATTTAAAAGAAAGCTGTTAGTCAAGTAAAGGCTCCAAGCTGTGCTTCTAATTTCAGAATATCTCTCCAATGTACTATATCACTATGTGAGAATGCTCAAAGAATATCCTGTTCACAAAAGCCTTTTAAGGTAAATTCAAATGTGTATTGAAAGCTATCTTTCCAAGGAAAACAGTCAGGCCTATGAAACTTAAAATGCATCTGACAAACAGTACTTCGAGACTAGGTGATCTTAATAATCACATGTTAGTCGGGCGTGGTGGCGCACTCCTGTAATCCCAGCACTCGGGAGGCTGAGGTAGGCGGAGCGTTGTGAGTTCGAGACCGGCTTGGGCTACAACGCGAGCACAAGGCCGGCCTGCGCTACATAGTGCGACCCTGCCTCAAAAAACCAGGGCTGGGAGTTTGGCTCAGTGCCTTAAGCGTCTGCCCTGGCAGGCATGAGGTTGTGAGTTCAATCCCCGGTGCTTAGTTTTAACAAAAGATCAATTTTAGGGTTTGAAATTGTGAGCCAAAGTAAACTGCTCCTATTTTAAATTACAAGTGTCAGGTATTTCGCCCCACCAACAAGAAAATGATGAAGGCACATCTATGCTCCCGTGATTACAAATATGGAGTGCTTTTTCAACATGAATAACTTCTAAGAACAATATAGCATTTTTCTGAAGTGAAAAAACAAAAGGCTTCTGTTTTTTATTAAAATTTTCAAAAATTATATTTGGATATTTGCTAACCTTTTTTGTATTTTCCAAACTACATATAACGCGTAAAATGTAAAAAATGAAATAATTTCTTTATTTAAAAATCTATATTCATCTACTTCTTCTTCAATACTTCTACTACAAAAACTGTCACAAATATATGCAGTGATAATAGCAGGGTTCAAAGTACAAAGGAGACTGAATGAACAAAACAAGTGATTTGCAATACCGAACAGTTTTAGCTGTTTTTGTTTGTGTGCTAACGGGAACTGAACCGAAGGTCTCGGTACTGAACTGCATCCTCATTTCATTTTCTTTAGTTTTTATTTTCAGACAGATTCTTGCTAAGTAGTTCAAATTGGTCTGGTAAGAATAATTCTCCTGCCTCAGCCTCCCAGAGTGCTGAGACTGCATGTGTGTGCTATCACACCTGGCTAGTTTTAATTCTGTAGTATTTTAAAAGGCTATGGTACCTTCAAACAGAAAGGGATTACATGGCAATCATATAAAAAGATGGTAGAAAATTATGAGTTATGCTTTAGGCATAACAATTCAACTTTATGCACCATTACATTCATCATAAAGTATTCATTAAAAAATAAAGTATCCATTATATTGATGGCCAGCACAACATGTTTGTTTTAAAATTGTATTGTCCTACTCCCTTCAGCTGGTAATCAATATTTTCCACCTACATTGCTAACCGAAGTTTGATGGAGACATATTTTACAAGCAGAAATTAATGTTGGAAAAGACAATATCAAACTTTTATTGGTGGGAAAACAATACTACTACTTTTGCTACTCTGATCTTCAACAAAACAGTTTTATTATTCAAGTGTTTGCTGTAGCAAATAAAATGTTAGATTTATCTTTTTGTATGGATAACATCTGCACAAAGGCTGAACTATGAAAATAAAATGAGAATGTTCTTCTAATTTAGTTTTTATCTTCTTCAATATTATTTCTTGAGTAGATTCCTTTTTCCCTTTTAGTTAGATCACTGCTTTTTATATGCTATAATGAGAAACTGCAACAGTTTCTGAGATTATAATGTTGATATATTTGGCTGAATTGATGTATATTGTTCTGAATATTTAGAGAGTATGAAAAACTACTGTGAGTCTATACTAACTGTTCCAGAAAAGGGGGGAGTCACTTTCTCTTTGAAACTTTTTCACTCCTTCTTTTTGGCAATTGCTCTGTCATAGCAAAAGATTGAAATGATAAAAATTTTTTACAAAAAATACTAGCCTATCTAATTTATTCAGGAAGGCCTTTTTCATATCAGAAATGTTTGAAACCCAGCTCATTTGTTTGAAGAGACATAAAACCAAGAGTGCGTTTATACATGGATAGAGCATTTATCATGAAGACAACAATGAAGACTGAAACTGGGTTAGCTTTCTAGCACTGAGATCACCTGAACACACTGTTGACCTTGAGGGAATTACTAAAAAATTGGAAGACTTTAGATTCAGAAAAGTTGAGATATGGAAATAATCTTATGATGAATTCATCTTAGAGAAAAAAGCAATGCAGTAAAACTAAGAAAAAAATTTCCCACCACACTGGTGGCGCACACCTGTAATTCCAGCACTTGGGAGGCTGAGGCAGGAGGATCACCCATAGTTTGAGGCCAGCCTGGGTTACAAAATTGAGTTCAAGGTCAGTCTAGACTACACAGTGAGATCCTGTTTTAAAAAAATGAAAGAAAGAAAGAAAGAAAGAAAGAAAGAAAGAAAGAAAGAAAGAAAAGAAAAGAGATTTCCCAGTGGCATAACAAGGTAGAATAAAGTTGACAAGCTCTGTCCATTTTTCCCTTACAACACTTCACTTGCCCAACTCTTGTAGTTCATGCCTTACCACAGCTCCAGTCAGACCTTGTTTTCTCAGTGGAGGTTTACCACAACAACCTCTGAGATAGATTTTTGCTCTATCATCCTACAACCAAAACTCAACTCTGTTAATTTTGTCTTATCTACAGGATACTAGAGACCTCAAGGAAAGCAAGTATGTCTCCTGTTTCCCCAAGAGAGGCAAAAACAACAATAGCCAATAATATCTAATATATGCTTTCAATTCCTCATACTGGGTTGCTGATGCCTATACTATACTTTTCTAATGAAAATATGTACTTTACCTTATGGTAGCCAGCTATGTATCTCAGTACCTGCACTAGGGGAGTACAGGAAGGAGTCTTTGTGTCCACTCACTTGGTACAATGAAAAACAAGATGTATATATGTGTGTCAAAGTGCAAACAGGTGAGATTATCCATTTTATATGCTAAGTAACATTTTTGTGTATGTACAATTTTTTTTTTGAGACAGAGTCTCACTATGTAGTAGTTTAGGCTGGCCTTGAACTTACTTTGTAGTCCAAGAATGCACCACCACACTTGGAGTATTGATAACTTTTTATTAAATGTTTTCCTTTGATTTTCCATGTAGAATTAGCCCAACTCAGTACAATGTCACATCAAAATACACTCTTATTAATTTTGGAGGAGGCCAAAATTGAGTCATCATGTGACTCAGCTACGAAGGATGACGTGGATAATACAAGCTAAAGAAGTTAGCAAAATATCACATACAGAAGTATGGAATGAAGACTTGGATTTACATGAGGAAGAAAACAGTAATGTAAATGAATATTTGATTTGTCAAAATGCTACAAAATTGTCATGTACACCTGAAGGATCCAAAGTTAGAAACAGGTCAGAATATGTTATTAGGTTCTTGCCAAGGGTGAGTCCTATCGGACAGAATGCTAATACTGTGATTCAATATTGGAAATTGTTTCTAACAGATGATACACTACAAGATTTTTGAAACATACTAATAATGAAATACAAGTAAAACACTCTATATGCATCAATATTAATACTCAAAAATATGTTTATCAAGACATTTCACTGTCTGAACTAAAAGCTTTTTCAGCAGGACTCTATCATTCTAATTTTCAAAATCTAAAGGATTTATGGGGAAGTGACAGATGTGGCATTGAGATTTTTAGAACAAAAATGACACTCAAGAGATTTGGTTTCCTTCAAAATTGCTTATGTTTTGATGACAAAAAGACCTGCCAAGAAAGAAAAAATTAAAAAATCCAAGAATTTGTCTGCTACTCACTCATGTTTTTGAAAGATTTGTTTCAAACTGTCCAGCAATTTATGCACTGTCAAAATACATGACAATTTGGGGATAACTTGTAACATTTTGTGGTTGTTGATGCTTTTGGCAAAATATGCAAAGTAAATCTTCCAAATGTGGTATAAAAATACATGCTCTGGTAGACATGAAGACATTTTACACCTTGAATTTAGAAATTTATCCTGGAACCTGGCCATCAGATCTTTATTTGTGCAGTAATAAACCATAATACTTCATGCACAGACCTGTTGCACCTACTTTTAAATGTAACACAAATGTCACATTCAACAACTGGTTCATAACTTATTCATGGGTGTTAAATTTGCTAAAAGAACAGTTGATCAGCACAAGAACTATTTAAAAGAACAAAGTGGAGATTTCTGAGAAAAGGTTGAAAGTTCACAATAAATATATAGTACAATCTTTAGATTTCATAAAAACATAGCATTGACTTCTTATATGCTGAAGAAAAACAAAGTAGTATTGATACTGTCAACATTATACCATGATAAGATTGCTAGTGGACCTGGGCATGGTGGTGCATCCCTGTAATCTGAACTCTTAGAAGTAATAACTAACTTCAGTAATGTTGCTGGATACAAGGTCAACTCTCAAAAATCAAGAGCATTCCTGTACACAAACAACAAAGTCACTGACAGAGAAATAAGGGAAACCACACGCTTCACTATAACATCCAAAAAAAATGAAATATTTAGGAATCAATCTAACAAAGGAAGTAAAAGGTCTATACAGTGAAAATTACATTACTCTAAAGAAGGAAATCGAGGAAGATTTCAAAAAATGAAAAGGTATTTCCTGTTCATGGATAGGAAGAACAAACATCGTGAAAACTGCCATTCTCCCAAAATTATTATACACGTTTAATGCAATCCCAATCAAAATACCACTTGCCTACTTCACAGAGCTAGAGAAAGCATTCCTGAAGTTCATCTGGAACCAGAAAAGACCTAGAATAGCAAAGACAATTCTGGGCAACAAAGGGAAGGCAGGAGGCATCACAATCCCCAACTTGAAACTATACTACAAAGCCACTGTGATAAAATCAGCATGGTACTGGAATCAAAACAGACCTGAAGATCAGTGGAATAGATGAGAAGATGCAGCCACGACTACAAACAAACTCAGCCACCTCATCTTTGACAAAGGGGCCAAACATGTACATTGGAAGAAAGATAGCCTTTTTAACAAATGGTGCTGGAAAAACTCGCTTTCTATATGCTGTAAACTAAAACTAGATCCATGTCTATCACCATGCACTAAAATAAAGTCAAAATGGATGAAAGATCTGAATATTAAAACAGAGACACTGAACTTACTAGAAGACAAAGTAGGTAAAAATTTTCATGACATACGAGTAGGCAGAGAGTTCATGAACAAAAATCAAATTGCATGGGAAACACTTCCCAGAATCAACAACTCGGATCTCATCTTACTAAAAAGCTTTTGCATGTCAAAGGAAATCTCCAACAGAGTGAAAAGAAAACCCACAAACTGGGAAAATATCATAGCCAATTGTCCATCAGACAAAGGACTTCTATCTAAAACATATAAAGAATTAAAGGAAATCAGGCCCCTAAAATTCAAGGACCCAATCCAAAAATGGGCATCTGAGATGAATACACACTTGTCAGAGAAAGAAATACAAATGGCAAATAAATATACAAAAAAATGTTCGACATCAATGATCATTCGGGAAATGCAAATTAAAACAACACTGAGATTCCATCTCACTCCAGAAAGAATGGCCAAGATTAAAAAAAAAATCAACCAACAACAAATGCTTGAGGGGCTTTGGCGAAAAAAAACCTCTTCTCCACTGTTGGTGGGAGTGTAGACCGGTACAACCACTGTGGAAATCAGTGTGGAGATTCCTCAAGAAGCTAGGATTAGAGATCCCATTCAACCCAGCTATCCCACTTCTGGGCATTTTCCCAGAAGAATTGAAAACATCATACCACAGTGATATTTGTGCATCCATGTTTGTAGCAACCCAGTTTGAAATAGCCAGATCTTGGAAACAACCCACGTGCCCATCAATCAAGGAATGGATAAAAATATGTGGTATTTTTATACAATGGAGTACTACTCAGCTATCCAGAAAGATTGCATTGAGACGTTTATAAGTAAATGGACACGATTTGAGACCATACTCATAAGTGAGATGAATCAAACCCACATGTGTAAATACTGCATTGTCTCCCTAGTGTGAGAAACTGAAAAAGTATATATGATCCAAAATCTACAATAAATACTGTGTAAGGGTAAAAAACTGCTCAAAGAGTAAAAGTAATTGGGAAGGGAAAAGGGGGCAAGAGAGAAAGGAAAAGGAAAAAGATATAAATCTGCATATATGTATATATAAGATAACTAAAACAAACATACTGCTGAAAGTATTAGTTATAGAGAAAGAACTGTTAATACTCATATGATTAGATCAATTTTACATGTCTATATCTGTTAACGTAAAGAATCATTTTAAAGGTAACAATATGCAATATTGCAACCATTGTCAAGTTTCTATCATTCTGTTTTGTAAACCTGTAATTTTACTGTTGTGCATTTGCTCTAGTCATTTGTTTGTCTCCTTTGCTTTTTGTCTGTCTTACATTGTCTTTTTTTCTCTTAAATAAAAAAATAAAAAATAAAACCGTATGACTGGTAAATAATGAAGGCAGAGCCCATTCTCCACTAAACAATTTGGTTCCAGAATCTACATTCCATTGTCTTTCCAGGGGTGGGGGTGAGAGACGCACATTAAATTTTTCAGTAAGAACCTGGAAGGGGTAGCCTGGAAGATAATAATGTACTCTGAAATGACAATTCTTACGTATGACTGGGCTGAGTTTTGTACATACTGCCATCTCCCTGTTTACAGCTGGCAGCATAATCACTCCTCAAACATAAAGTAAGGAACAATTGTACCTTTATTAAAATGTACTTCATAGTGGTTGGCATCTGTGGTAGGCTAAAAATGGTCACTCAAAATATCCACATCAAATTTCTGGAACCTCTGAATGTCACTTTATTTGGAAAAAATGGGTCTTTATAGATGTAATTATGTTAAAGATTTAAGACAAGATTATAATGGCAATAATTAACTGATTGTGTCAATTTGAGTAACAAACACCTAACTAAATTGTATTAGCATAGTTGTGGGTGTGGCTGAAGAGATTTACTGAAAATTAAAAGGCTATCTTGTGACTCTTTATTTATTTATATATCTTATGTTAAATCTCTTTCTCTAGCAAGCACTGTCTGACACACCTGGATTATGTAAGTAAACTTTCAATCCAATGACAAGTGTACTTCTGAGAGACACATGGGAAAATAAATACAATAGAAGGAAGTAATTGGACCATGACAATGGAGATTAGAGCAATGCAGCCAAGCCAACAAACACCAGAACGTATAAGATTCACCAGAAGCTCTAAGAAGCAAGGAAAAGAATTTACAGTAGAGTCTTCTAATGAAGCCTAGCTCTACAGACACATTGACTTCAGACTTCTGAAACTCCAGAGCTCTGAAGAAAATTAGCTTCCATTGTTTTACACTGTTATATTTGTGGTAATTTGTTACAAAAAAACCAGAAAATTAATACACTATCCATCTACTGTATGTAACAAACTAGCAGTTTCTTGCTCTTTGTAACACTCCATCAATATAGAGTAATGTCAAAAATATGTGGACTAATTGAAAGTAATATTGGAAGTAAGAGTGGAAATAGAAAACAATGTGCTCACTTCACCAGCACACTCACTAAAATTAGAAAATAGGAAGGCTGACTTACAACAGAAAAACTGTGTGACATTAGGCATTTCACTTACTCATTCAGTGTCCACATATCAAGAACCTACTCTAAAAAAAAAATAAGAAGAGCCTACTCTGTACCTGACAATGATTTTGGCAATCAGGAACCAAAAAGACAACAAACATAATCCCTGCCGGCAGGTCACTGCAGAGGACTTAACTATATTTTCTTATAAGTAATACTCTAATTTAAAAAAAATAATAAGTTCATAACAGGAACAGCTCATTCAGACTTAAAAGTGAAGTCTAGAAAACAACTCACTTAAATTTTCTGGGGCTTCATCATAAAATAGTAGATAATGAGATGAAAAATTACTGTTACAGAGAACTTACTGTATTCTTGTTACTTTATAGTAATAGTAATACATACTTTTTATAAAATGTTCACATTTAATTATTATTATGTTGTACATTTGATACAAATTAACTCACACCATCTAAAATATTATATTCAAATTATATACTAATTATTTATAGCATATTGGAATACATAATCCATATATATGTATATTTCATATATATGCTTATGTATTTACATACTTATATTTCATATACTTATTGTATTTTGAGATAATATACCATTATTTTGCCAGTTTTACAAATGGAGAAATAGACTTGGGAAAATAAATATCAGGCCCAAATCTACATAGGTATGAGAAGGTAGATTTGAAACAAACAATGCCACAGGCTGAGGTTTTAAGCATTATATCAGATTTGTCAAATAAATATTAAAATTTTCAAATATTGCTGAATTACTTTTAGGTAAGTACTTGTTTATTAAGCATATATCTTTGAGTAGCCATAAAGGAAAAGGTATTATCTCAAAGGGATCACCTTCTATCAACAGACTTTCTAAGATGAGGAACAGGATAGTACCAAGATAAATGGCAAAAATAATCTAGATATCTCATGCTGTTTTTCCATAGTCACGACCAATAAGTAGTTGTTCTTTTATTAAAAATTAATGACTAAAAAGCCAGCGCCTCCTGAGAATTGGTCATGCTGGGACTGGGAAAAACCACCAAAGCATCAACTAGTCAGCCTTTCTGGTAAGCCGTGCAAGCTTTGTGGGTTCCAGGGAGGGAAAAGCCAGCACCTCCTGAGAATTCGCTGTGCTGGGACAGGGAGAAGCCACCAAGAAATCAACTAGCCAGCCTTTCTGGTAAGCTGTGCAAGCTGTGTGGTTCCAGGGAGAGAAAAGTCAGATAGAGCCTCCTGTGAGCCTACCAGCACATGGACTGAGAATCAAATACCATGCCCCACCACTTTCCAGTAAGCAACTGGCTGGTTCAGAGGCCAGGCTGAGTTGATAGCAACTAACGTGCATAAAGCAACTAGATGCTTATATTCTTTGGTTGATTTTTCAGGCCTGGGGCCAGCGGTCTGAGCATCTCTTGGGAGGATGACAGTACACAATATAGCAAATATGTGAGATTTCCTTCTATCTTGTCTTTGAAATCCAATATTGTTCTCACTGCTTTCCTTTGTTCTGATTAATTGTTTTGCTTTATTCTATATTGTGTTTTGATTGTTTTTATTCTGTTTTGTTTCTTGTTTGATTTTGCTATACCTAATGGAATGGATAGCTATTGGGAAGATAACATGATATACTATGAGAGCTATTGCTGTTTTCCTAGTATCCTGCTTTGAAGTTCTGTAACAATTTTTGCTGCATTGTTTTGATTGGCTTTGTTCTGTTATGTTTTGTTGGATTTTACTATCTTTAAAAAAATAAATTCATTAAAAATGAAAATCAATGACTCTAGTTACTTTCTTTTCTCTTTAGTTAATAGTAATCTGATGATAAATTTAGAACTTTTCCTTAACAGGCCTATTCAGAGAAATATATGGTGATAAAGCATGTGGCAACTTTAAGATGTTATTTGATTTTTCTTAACAAATTCAAAGTATCATGAAAGTCATGAAAATTTCAAGTCATAAAAATTTTATTTCGCAATAAATTCTACTAAAGTTAATCCTTATTTTCCGTGTGATAGTTAACTGACTATATCAACTTGAGTAAGAAACATCCAACTCTGCATCAGCAGAGATCTGGATGTGGCTGAAGGGATTTATTGAAGACAGATGACACACACTGGATATGAATGACACCAACTAATACATTTGTTACCTGAATGGAATAAAAAGGAATGGAGAAGGAAGGCTTGCTTTTGTTTTTTCCAAGGAGCTCCAGCTTTCACCTTCACCTTGGACGCTATTGCCTGGCTTCCAGCACTCTTCAGTCTTCCACTGCAGACCCTTCTGCCTTTTAATACAGATTTACACAGGGCCCTACAGTGAGCTCTCAGCACTCATCTACATCCTTCAGATCTCCAGCACACAGTCCTTTTGCACCTTTCCACACCTGATCTTTCAGGCAGCCATTGTAAGTCAATCCTGTAAATTCTTACATATCTGTATATCTTGCAGTAAATGTTTCTCTACTAAGCACTGACTGTTATGTTCCCTAAATCTATATTTGTAAATCTGTTTACTTGCTAAAATTCATTTGCAAACCCAACCTCATTACTTGTGGTGCTTTCTTGGCTGTTTTCAGAATTTTTCAGAGTGGCAAAATATTGAAGTCACCTCATATGCATGTTCCCAATTGAGGTCAACCAAGGGAAGCTGTGCTTTCTTGTTTCAGCTGTTATACTATAAACAAGTGATCTTTTCTTGGCCTGTTCAGTGCCACATTCTCCACATTTATGCTTTATCTGATGTTTTTATTGTTAAAATGACCTCCAAGCATAGTGCTATAAGTGCTATCTAGTGTCCTTAAGTGCAAGAAGGGCTGAGTTGAACCTTACAGAAAAAAACATGACCATAAACTGGAGAGTCATCAGTCATGAATGCAATAGTAAGGAAATGACAATATACATCCAGAAAAAGGAAGATGAAATTTTTGACTATAAAAATTAGACTGGATTGTGAACTTAATTGGCTTGAGACTTGCATAGTGGATTAATAAAGAACATTTTTGTGTGTGTCTGGGTAGGTCATAGAGGCATCACTTTGGGAACCATTT